>JAPFBL010000227.1:787500-802500 GCA_026182355.1 Hermatobates lingyangjiaoensis
AACAAATAATTTTTTTTAATTTAATATTTGCGTAATAAACACCGATAATAAACTAAAGGCATGGAGCCAGGGTAGCCCACTTTCTTGCGTGCTCGCTAATGAAAGTAGCACAAATATATTTAAAATAAATGTTACAAAAAAAATGTTTGAATTTAAAATTTGAATAATATAAACAATGGTAATAAAGTAGAGGAATGGATCCAGGATAGCCAGTCGCTTGCATGCTCGCTGATTACAGTAGTGAAAATTATTATATATAATGTAACAAAAAAAAATTAATTTAAACTTTGCGAAATATAAACACTGGTAATAAAATAAAGGCATGGAGACAGAGTAGACTAGAGGCTTGCATGCTCGCTGATGACAGTACCGCAAATGTATTATAAATAAATGTAACAAATATATAATTAACTACTACATTAGAGGTTAAAAATGAATAATTTTAGAAAGAAACTTGAACACAACTGTCAGATAAAATATGAATGTTCTAAGGTAATATTATAATGAGCCATTCCTTTCATTAATGTCATTTTATGTTACGTGAATAAATTGAATATTTCAATTTACAAGTTTTGTTTGTTTTAAATATATTTCATTGTTTATATAACTTGAATTGATATTTTATTTATTTATATAATAAAATAAAATATTTTTTTTCCTTTTAAATGATTTTTATTTTGCTAAATATACTTACCGTGTATATATCTTGAACCATGTTAGGAATACTATATCAAAAGTTTGGGCCAAAAAAAATGTGTTTCCGTGCTTTAATAACAAGAAATTAAAATTATCCCTGTCAATAATACTCATTAAATTAATTTCAATACCTAGTGTTATAATTTCTGAGTGGCCAAAGGGTCACAGGTCTTCGTCAGAGTCAAAAACCCAACTGAACCAGTTCCTGACGAAGACCGCTTGTTACAGTTGAAAGATCTTAGTCTTGTTTTCCCATTTCTTATTGTGGTTTGATCATTGATATATATATAAAACAATATTTACAGAAAGTAAAAGAAACACACTTACAGACTCAAATTTTTGGGTAATCCGTCTTCAGGAGAAAAGAGAAAGGGAGACCAAGCACATTGTAGACGCAACGGCTAGTAGCCGATTTCTGACGAACATATATATATATATATACTAGATTACCCGTGACCCTTTGGCCACTCAGAAATTATAAAATATATTAACAAAAATTATAACAAAATATATTGTTGAAAATTAGACCATTTTTAGCTAACACTGATACTCATAAGTGTCTGTAGTTTCCTGAATAACGATCTTGTTACTGAATCTACCATATATAGTAAATTACTAACTGACATGTTTAATGAACACATGTTTCATGGCGTTAGTACCTCAGGCTTTATCCGGAGATCGTAATGGCTATATTGAATTAAATGCTTTTTTATAAGAAAGGTGGAATGTGTTGCTGGGGTTTGGATTAATGTTGTTTATCTAATCGGCGAGGATTGAGTGACCTAGGGCGTCGTTGCAGCTACCTGGGAGAGGCCGTAATTGGCTTACTATTCGTAAATTCACAAATATATATATCTTTTAGAAAGATATTCCAGCTTTGTCTTTGATTACTTGTTTTGCAAATTTTTTCAATTTTTTCTACAGGGTTTTTGGAAGGGAATGAATAGTTACTGCAAGATTATAAGACTCCCATGCTAGTCCGAACTTGATTGTTTGATACAACAAAGGGCCAATGTTGAGCCTATATCTGTTCCTTTGTGAGACTACCTCCTAGCAGTTCCCTAGATCAGACTTGAAACGTTGAGTGATTTGCCATGAATAGTATATTTAATTTTTTTTTACAGGGCGCTTTGTCGGAAGCGGCGGAGTGGAGAAGGACCCGGCACGCAGGACTTAGTAGCGATGGCTGCCCAGCTGGCGTCCGCTTGTCACTATCTGCACTCGCACACTATCGTCCACAAGGACATTGCTGCCAGGAACTGCTAGTGAGTACCGCTAAATCACTTACTGGCTCACCTTTGCAACCAATCAGTCAATTACTTATTACGGCTACTGCCTCTGACGCACTTGCGGGCAGGAGTCCCTTCAAGCAGCCTTTTCATCACTTTGTCTATATTTAGAATCTAGTTTCTAGATTTTAAATCCTAGATTCTAGTTTCTATATTCTAAATTATAGATTCCAGCTTCTAGATTAGATTCTAGTTTCTATATTCTAATTTTTAGATTCTAGTTTCTATGTTCTAAATTCTAGATTCTAGATTCCAGTTCCTATACTCTAGATTATAGATTCCAGCTTCTATATGTCTTTGAGGTTGTTACAGAGTGTAGCATAATCATCCTGCTGAATACTCTCAATTATTAGCTAAACAATAGTTGAAAGAGCACTATAGTTCAAGTAAAGTTAAATAATTCAATCATTTCAGATATTCAATGATTCAATCGTCACCTACATAATAAAGACTTCCATCCTTATTCACTTCTGGACGTTTTAATACAGAAGACTTTTGTGACATGATAAAATCATATGATTCTGATGGATCATATTTTAATTACATAAAAAACTGACAATCGGAAGATATTTCAGGTAATCACATACAGTTTTTTAACCCCTTGTAATAATTCAAAACAGTTGAATAAACACGTAAGCGTTTATAGTAATACCGGGCCCTTTTCATCACCTTGTTTAGGTACTTGGACGTGATCTATTTGTTACCAAATTTATGAACAAATATGTCATGTATATTGTAGACGTATACAGTAATTAATCTAAGGAACGCGAACTCCACAAATTTGTCGAAGTTGTATGAGCCATGCACCATATAGTTATTATAATAATGATGTTGATAAAGTTATTATAGAAGAGAAAATATTATATACTTCACTGAATAATGGCATTATTGCAGCAGCTGTAAGATGCGCCTTATTTATAGTATTGCTAATAGTTGAAACCACTGTTTATGACCGCAGAGTCCAGTTCCTGTGAGGACAGTGTGTTGGATTAACTGTTCATCAATTAGCGTCAAACAGTTTGTCAAAGTGTGGAACAATTTAGATCCACGCAACAGGAAAACCATGGTCTAGTGTTCGCCTCCTCCCATCACTCACCAATATCGAGCGTTCCATCCAACTTGTGGCTAGGACCGCTTACCACTTACCCACCACTTGTACTGCCAAATCTGTCACAAGCCTTGTAATCACAGCGCTTGCATTACCCACTTCTTTAAGAATACAATACTTATCGTGCAGAAAATCTCGTACAGTCAAGAGTCCCCTTAGTTCTCATTAGCAGGCGTTTGGTCAGAATTGACCCTATTTATTCATTTTAAAGATATTCACAAATATTATGTACTCATAATATAGTATTAACTTTTGGCTTTTTACAGAGAATTGTCCACAGAAATCTTTCTTGCAAAGTTACAACTTGTTCGTATAATTCTGATTGGAAACAATATGTTAATCTATTATTATAAAATTTGATAAGAAGTAAAGTAGTTAGCACTTAATTATACGTCTTTATTGCATCCTTAAATGCAGTCATATTACTTTTAGGAATTAATTTCACAAAAATTGGAATAGCCCAAGAACGATTTATACCTAATGATGAACTAAGTTACAAATTTGTTTTCTATTTAATAATTTTAAATTGGTAAAACTATAATTTCCTAACATTGAAGTTTTTCATTGTCAATACGAACCATAAAATTTTCAACAAGTATTTTAGGAAATAGAGTGTTTCATACTTCAAGTATAATAGTTCATACATTTAATGTGCAACGGTTAATAGTGATAGTAATAATTACTCATGTTAGGATATTTATAAAGTTTCCACACGAAACAATTTGTAATCGACTGTTCAGTTTTCTCTAACATGTTTTTAAAATATTTTAATCCAAATACTTAAATTCTTTTATTGTTTTTATTGGATTTTAACTTTTGTAGATATAGATGTAAACATGATCTGAAAACACCTCCATATAGAGTTAGTTAATGTTTATTACCAATACCTATTTCGTTTATTGGTTTGACACACAGGCAGAGTGTCAGCTAAAGTAATTCCACTAACAATCGTTATAAAAAACTGTTTTGCATGTAGACTGGTTCAAGTAGTTTGAACATAAATATGATTATTCTAGAGGTCAACTCTGACGATTTGTCTCTAAACCCCAGAAGGAATTGATAGCCAACCTGTTTTGGTATTATTTAGCGCTCCCAGCTTATTCAGCTATATCGCTGAAGACAACAACAAAACAGACTGATGCCTTTTTTACGTGAAAGCTCTTTCGCCGCATCTCGGGAGCAACAAGCTCTAGCCGAGGATAGGGCAAACATAGCCTCCGAGATACGCCCGAGGTGGACCACGCGGAGGCGAGCTTCCACGACCTTACGTCACTTATTATAACATTAATAAAATCAAAGCAAAATGTCCTACTAAACTAAAAATATTCTTCTTAATAAAATTTAAAAAGAAGCATATTTCTAGGTATTTTTAACTTCTAACTTTTAGTGTTACACCACAAATTGATAACCAACCACAGACAGAAGCTTCAAAGTTATTACTATTAGTTTACAATCAAATTAATTATTTTAATTAATTAAACTGACAAAGGCAATGCTAACCAGTGTTACTGATTAATGAGGAAAGTTTCTAAGCCTCTTATAGGCGATCTAAGTCACCAAGTATTCAGAAGTTTCCTTCTCTTTCAAACAAATTCTGTGGTCAAGAGAAATGTTACGTATGTAATTCCTTAAATAATCGCGTTTTGTTTAATTTTTACAGAAAATTTAAAATTTTTCCTTCCACGATTTATGAAAAGGATGTATCTTCTGGGTACAGGGGCTTCATAGTCAATATAGCCGTGAAAAAATGAAGCAGAAAGGAAGTTGGGATGAAATTAACTTTTTTGATTGTTTTGAATCTAGATGAGCGCTGGCCAGTTTTCAATTACTTCTCTATCCATTGTTTACTGGTCATGTTTAAGATGTAGCACAAAAGAGCTACAGCTCGTACGAGCTTTGTTCAGCTCCACCTTTCACAAGATGGTGGTCTTCTGGATCACTTCTTCAGAACTGAACTATGCATCCAGTGTACCTTTAAAGTAGTAGGCACACTGTTCACTGTTTAAAGAAGCTGGAGTTTTCTAATTTAAAGGATATAGTTTTAAAATTTTGATGGTTCAAAAAAATTACCGTCTAATTCTTTAGATTGTCAAACATACGGCCCGCGGGCCACATCCTGCCCACCTGGGGGTTCGATCCGGCCCGGGGGATAAATCTGCATTATATATATATATATATATATATATATATATATTTTATTAAAGAGTATGCCGATCTTCATTTTTGAAAATGAAAATGAAGATCGGCATACTCTTTAATAAAACATGTCTAAATGAAGGTCTGCTCCCAAAATATACTAATATATATATATATATATATATATATATATAAATCAGTTTACTCTAATTTTCTTAAAAAGCTGCAGTTCTTATATTATCCACCAGTGTTTTAGTACGCGCTGTATTATCCACTTTTCCTTTGTCCTGGCACCTTCACCAGCGAAATATCTGTCAAAAAGGATAATAGTGGATACAGAGTGTCGGATTTTAATAAAGATTTGTATAATTGCCTTATTTTCTGTTGCACTAATTATTAGAATCAGTGACTAATTCAAAGAAAAAGGTAGACTTATTGTTAGTTCATTGTAATGTTGTAATTAGCTTACTGGTATGGCCCGCTTGAGATCAGATTAAGCTGTTTTCGGCCCCCAGACCGAAATTGTATTTTTTCTAGAACAGTGCTGTCCACTTTACGGTAAGAGTACTGGGCTGCAGGTACGTATAGTTTCCAATCAAAAAAATTATAGAAAACTGTCTTTAAAAACAGTTTATCTATTTCCTTTAAAATGAAAACAGGATGTTTCAAAGCAGTAATTATTTTTAAATTCTCTTTGGAAAAAAATTATCTTTAATTTCACTGATGAGAAAATGTAGGATAAGAAGACAAAATGAACTTTGATTCTTCAAAACTAGTTGCAAGCCACCTAGCGCTTTACTGGAATGATATAAAGTATGTATCAGAAGGGAATTATTAAGTTTAGGGAACCCCCACGCTGTATTCAACAATTTTGATTGTCGGTTCTTCTCGCATTTCATAAAACATTCTGTTATACTATATAGTTCAAAAATAACTGATATATGACACTGCTATCTGATATAACCTTCATAAGTATTGCATATTAATGTGATGACTCTGTTAACAATTTATGATAAATTGAACTTTTATTTGATAAATCCCGTTTTAGTCTATCAGAGACCGTATGTTTACTTTTATAGTTAGAGTGGCCCTAGGTTGTTGGGGGAGAGTTCATTTTGAAGACACTGGTAACAAGTGTAATATAAGGAGAATGTTGTAATAAGGCTTACTTAATAGCTGCTGGCAAGTGCTTCCGTACTATCCAGCGCCCATTAAGTTAGTATTAATAACACCGGTAACCAGGGCTCTTTTATGATCGTAGTAGATCCTAGACACTTTTGCATAACAACTTTATTTCTAGCCCTTTTAATTAATGTTCACGTTCCTCTATCATTAATATATTAACATTATTCTGTTGTTTAGTGTTCTAAAACCTATTGGTATAAATATCTCAGATTTTTAAAATGAACCGATCCTATATTACATATTTATTAATTTAGTGGTCCATACATTCAGATAATTAGCATTCATAGGGTGAATTATTAACCTTCTTACTTCGTAGCTACAGGTCATTCGCCCAGTTTCGGACATTGCCCTACTTCAAATGGAACTAATAATTTGAGGAACTCTACTTAAAGATGGGCAAAGTCCAAAACTTGTTAAATAACGACTCCGCAAACATACATGGTAAGAGAGTAATTCATCACTTATTCCACTATATAAAACATAAATCTAAAAAACTGAAAATGAATATCCCCATGTTATATTACCTCTATTAGTAAAACAAACCATTCACTTATGCAGGTGCTTATTATGTACATATGTATTAGTATATTATCAGAAAATTAGAATATTCATTGTTTTTCTTAATTGAAAATATATAATTTTTTTTTATTGTTGTTTAAACCGCTTCCCTAGCGGGTGATAACGTCAGCCGTTTACCGGCTTTTTGTTTGATCGGTGATTCTACAGATTCTACATTGGGGGTTCTAAATTTTGCCTAACTTAAGTGCATTTCGAGTAGGGATCTTTAACGAGTACCTGACATCGTACAGGCTTGGACCGACAGCATCATGTCCTCTCTGAGGGATGAAATATTCAGATTTCATCACCTTTTGCGTGAATAAATCGAGGGCCAGATGGGGATCGAATCCCGGACTACCAGCCCAGAGGCGAGTACGTTAACCACTGAGCTAAGCTGGTCCTTTGTAAAGATACTATTACAAAAGAAATTATCATATGGTTCATTAGTATTGACATCAATATGCTAATACAACGCGTTGAAAGCGACTTGTTGAACATGTAGGCACAAACGTCATTATTTTTATATATTTAATTCATATTATTTTTTATTTTAATTTTTAGATCAAATATTTTGTATCTTTACGGATTTACTGAATATGGAATCAATAATGAAGCTCTGAGTTATATATTATCAGGCCTACACTGTTACATGTCCTTGTACAGCCTCGTCTGCTGCAACTTTCTTCTTTTGAGAGTCTTTTTGAGAAATAAAATTGACTCAAGGAATGTATATATATTTTTATGAGAGTTCCATCGATCAAAAGAAAATTTTAGCAAGTTCAATTAGGATTAGAAAAGGAAGTCCTAAATTTTGCCTAACTCAAGTGTATTTAAAGTAGGATCTTTAAACTTGACGCCGTTCATGCTCGGGACCGAAGGCTTAACATCCTCTCCGAGGGACGACGTCCCCAGGTTTATATACCTACCACAAGCATAAATCGAGGGCAAGGTGGGTATCGAACCACCTACCTACCAGTTCAGAGGTGAGTACGTTAACAACTGAGATAACCTGGTCCTATCTGAGATAAAAGTATTGTTATAAAAAAAAAACTATCATTTGAGACATGGCCTAAAAAAGAATTATAAAGATAATGAATAAAAAATCTAAAAATGTAAAACTGTAATATTATTAGCAGGAGTATCACAGAGCTTTAGAAAAAACCACATTAATGAAAACTGAAATATCTTATGTCATGAATTTCTTCTTCACTTGACCAGTTTTGGATATTCTCCATCTTCCAGAGTAAAACTCTGAAAATCTAAAACCAGTCGAATGAGGCTGAAAATTTACCACGTAAAATGTTTTTCCTCTTTAGATTTATAACTATACTAAAATAAATGCCTTTCATGAATTACATTTTAAGTTTAGTAGTGCCTTGCTGGGCGTTTATCTTTTATTTTTTATTTATCTACAATTTTTGTTATACTGGATCTCATTGAAAAATCAAACTGGGGTTTTGATCAAACTGCTTGATCCATCATTTTCATCCTAAAACATCAAAGTTAAATGGTAAATATACTAGGAAGCCTTGAATATATTATTTTAAATTCTCTAGGAGGTCAAAAGCAATATTGGAAAAATTTGTATGAAACTTTTTATCATTTAATTTATCATAATAGTTTTATTTTGTTTATAGTGTAACATATAATATAAATATATATATAGTTTAGAGTTTATTATATAGTCTAATAGTTTGTATAACTGTTTGAGAGCTCTTTTACATACTCATATAAAATGCAAATTAAGTTTAGTAGTTTCTACATATTCAAGGTTTCGAAGCTATTTCATCTCTTGGACGATATAATTAACTCACCGATTTTTATCTTTCATTGTATTTTTCATATTACATTCCGAATTTCGGTTACGTTGAATTTTCAAGATTCTCATACAGGTTATTTAACAATAATAATACTTATTTAATGACAATTACCTCACTTGGATCAACATAATATAATGAAAATATTCTTAAAAACATACTTAATTAAACTGAGTAAAGCGTTTGCTACAAATTCCTACAGAACATTGTACAACATTTTTAAATCACTAATAGATTCACGAATGTACTTTAATTTGAAACACAGGACTATAAGACAGATCCTTAAATGGTCCGAGACGAAACGAAATGTAATATGAAACAAAAAGTAAAATCGGTGGTTAATTTAATTGCACAGAGATGAAAGGTACATTCACTTAAAAGTATGTAGACTATAACTAATGTTCATCTTTAATGAGGTTTATATATATATTTACTATTATTATAATAGTTTTATAACATGTATTGAAGTTGTAACATAAGAAAATATAGCATTGAATTTATTTGACATAAAAAAATGTATTTGTTTCGAATTAATTCCAATATGTTAGTAACGTGGAGGTTATTTGAAATAACATAATAGTGGACAATTTGAAAAGATACAATTGCAAGATCAACAATACGAGAAGCCAGATATGACCTTATAGACTATAGCATTTATATATGACTACGGTAAAATATAAACCAAATCTTGAATAAAACGTCATCAAATGGGCTTTCTTTTGCCCAGCAAAATACCATCTAAAGCCAGCTTTGATTAAGTCGTATTATTTTTTTTACAATAATTTGAAACAATAAACTCTCCAATCACAGTATGTATTTATATAAACTGGATACATTACATAAACAAAAAACGTTTATGTTCCCTAAAATTTGAGTAAGCATTTTTTTTGTAAAAATAGCATTGAATACTTCTAATAATAAAATTCATTTATTTATTCTACTTTTATTTATTACAGATTTCTTAGTTTCTTATTAGTAACATAAAATTGTTACAAAAAATATTTTTTAAAATTAATATAAAATTCTAAAGTAGTGAAATCAGTTATTATGTGGTATTTTTACTCATTGTAGGGTAAAAAGTTAATGAAATAGTCTCCACATATAAAAATTTAATGTTATAAACAACCCGTTTCGAATAACGTTGTATTCTTGCTCAGGCATTAACAGGTATTAAGGGTGAGATTTAATGTAAAAACCTGAAAGTAATGTAGGCATTAATCACTTAAGCTAAGAATGTTTCGAAACGCGTTGTTTATATCATTAAATTTTTATATGTGGAGACCACTTCATTAGTTTTTTACCCTACAATTAATATAAAATTTACAAGCAGATTGATAATTACCTGTATGTAATTTATGGCACCATCAGATACGTCTTTTCTTGAACACGTTTATACCCATATGATTTATTTACAGATTTCCAATTTTTCTTTTCATAAAAATATTCTAATTTTTTTCATATCATTCAAATATCGACGATAAAATGATACAAGTTGGCAATCAATACTAAACAACTTGTATATTATTTTATATGAAAAGGTTAAGTTTTCTATAATCAAGTTAATTTAAAGTAGAAATCTTTAATAAGTACGAAACACTGCATAGGTGTGGGATGGTCACTTGTAAGCCTTCTCTGGGCATCAATGGATACAAGAAATGTCCATTGCTATCATGAAAAGATCAAAGGTCAAGGAGAACTATGAGCATTGAATCGGGAGAATCAGCAAAAATACCATCACTAAACTGCTCTTGACTTCTATATGAACCATTAGATATTTATACAACCATAGTCCATTAGTTGTATAATTTTGTTATGTATACTTTGTGTTGATGAAATGCAGAATCAATAAGTAATTATTTATGAAGAAAACAGAAAAAAAAACTTAAAAAATAATTTCGTTGTTTCCTTTTCTTGCCGTCTACACTTGTTAAAATACCTCGCTTACCTCTCTCTCTCTCTTCTACAATCCATACCATATGTCGTGTTTCACTTGTTTCAGTTCGAATGTGATTCTGACGAGGACTAGTTGTTTTGGTTGAAAGGTCTTAGTCTCATTTCTGAATTTATTCCTTCATTTTAGACATTGATTTATTAATGACTTGATTGCTGTAAAATTGTATTATGTATATGTGTCGCAATGTACACATGTGACTCTATAATCAAGGTATTTTACTAGTAAAATTATTAAAAGAAATTAAAAAATGGAAAACTTTCGTACGCGCTTTTGTATTTTAACCGTATTTTTTTGTATTTTTACTGTTTTCAAAAGAACTAAGTTCATTCAGTGTCATTTTATCCGGCTATTATAGCTGTAGTCAAACTTTTTTCTATTTCCCTGTTTATTAGAAATACGAAATTATATTAGAAGAAACTCAAAATGGTTTCCCAAAATCAACAAAATGTGAACTGCTACATTTCATTAACCATTATTAACTTTTGTTCCAACTTTTACTTTTGTTCCTACTATATCTGCGTAGACCCTTCAGTAACCAAACGTCTCCTTGAAAGGGAATGTATAACACAAGCTTTTTATAATTCTAAGATAAAAATTTTCAAAGAATCTGATTTTGCTTTTAAAAAAAAAATATTACCTTTTCAATTTTAATGAAGCATTATTTTAATGTCTAACTTCCAAGTTATAAATATTTCAATTTTCTTTACAAAAAAAAGAGCACAAAAATGTAATGCTTTTAATAAAATATAATTCTACCATTTGATGAAAAGCAAAGAAAAAGGGGGGTATTGCGAAAGGGTTTTTCTTATAAGTGTGTTGAATTTCAAAGGGCGGTTAGTAGGAGGTAATGATGAGGAAGAAAGCTGCTTTAGCGGCGTCTAAACGATGAAGCATTCACTCCGCCAGCTTGACAAGATAAAAACGTCACGCTGCCTAACACTTCTCAATAACATTTATAAATTACATTTCAAATTTATTCAACATTAAAATACCTTTTTTTTTTTTTTTATAAAGAAAATGGTATTTCTTTTTTCTAAAGTAAATAGATAAGAAGCTGTTCAAATACTCAAAAAGACATCAAATAGAATTTTCTAAATAATAACTTTGATCTTATCTTTCAAACAAGATCAGCACCTCAGGGAAAAAAAAAACATCAATGTTTGGGATGAAAAACGTACAAAGTGAATGAATAAAGAGAAATTATGACAGAATAATAGAACCCTTAGAAAGCGACTTGGATATTTAACATCTCTCTAATTTTTACAATTCAGTTCATAAGCCTTGTATGAATTTTATAATAATTTTTCTTTTTGCTTTGTTTCCGTGCAGTCCATTACATGAGACAATTGACGATTCTCTTTTATCCTCAAGTTTTTGTATTAGTCCTTACCAAATATATGCTTGCATGCTACATGACACCTACCTTTGTCTGTTGCGGCATACAGCGACTCACTGACCAATACAAATGGCATCAATCCTACCAAAATATATTTGCTGTGACATAATTTGCTATATATATAAAATACAAAGTGAGTCTGTCTGTCCGCTAGAGAATTAAAACTGGAGACATTTAGATACAAAAAAATATGCGGATCTTGTATAACTTTTTCCGGGGGAACTAACTACGGTATTTTCATTTTGATTACGTTCCTTTTTTGATTTTGATTGGGGTTCATTTTAATGACCTAAGGTTTCGGTATTTACATATTTTACACTATGTATCTGTTACATATTTTTCCAGTATAGTTTTTCCATCGAAAGAGCTCGAATGTTTTTGCATAACTCTGAGAGTTCTGGTTTAGTGTTTTTAATGGTCTTGAAGAGCTCAAACATTGATTCCGTAAGAGAATATTGTGTATCCCATTAATTCTATATTGGGAATTTTAAATTTTGCCTAACTCAAGTAATCGCTGTTTAGAGTAATGATCGATTACCATTACCTTACATCTTACAGGGGTGGTGGGTATTAATCCTGGATGTAACATTCGAGAGGTGAGCACGTTTCCATTCGGCTACCCTGGACCCTAAAATCATGATCAAAAAATTATCTTTTAAAGGAAAAAAACATTTCAAGAATCAAAATATGTAATAAGGCATTTATTTTCTAAATTATAAAGCTGGATCCAAATCAATGTTGGAATGAAGTTATATCCGACTGGTTTCCTGAAGGAGATTGCCTCAGAAGGAAATGTCAAGCTTGAAGAGGGAGTAACTGAAGGGAGGGGGGACTGATAAAGTTCATCCTAACCGAGAGTTTAACCAATCAGGAAACAAGTGTTTTACTTTATCATAACAATTTTGACATTTCCTTATAAAACATTGTTTCCACGAACAAATTTGATCGCCTTGGAGATATTTTATAGATAAACAATTTTTACACTAGCAACACGTGTGATAAATATATGATATATATATATATATAAAGAAATTCAAAATGTCACGGGATTAGTAACTCAATAACGAAAAGAGAGTATATAAACGTAGACAAACAAGACTATATTTCAACAGGAGTCGTCAACAGATAGAAATAATCCAGTAGCTGCTGCTCCGGAGGTGTAGTTCTACCTGGTGACGATGCCTGTCGAAATATACTAGTGAATGTTTGTGAACTTGTTTGTGAATGTTTTTCTCTTTTCGATATTGAGTTATCATCGAAAAGAAAACAATTCACAAAGGACAACAAACGTTTCAGAATAAACTATCTTTACACAGTAAATACCAGAACACACTCACAGTCTCCAATTTTCGGTTTAACCATTTGACCTCTTAAGTTGATTATGCACATGAGATCTGTAAGAGAATATGTAACTGAAGCAGGACTGCTACTCTGAGTTTCACGATAACATCTGGTTCTCAAATATAAACGAGAATATCATTAAATGGTGTAAAATATTGTAGAAGTATTATTCAGGGTTTTAAATTGTAATTAATAAAAATATATTCTTACAAGAAAAAAATGGAATTTACAACGCAATAGCCAGGCGCTGTACGCGTTTCCCCATCTAACTCTGCTTGATCCTTGATAAATAATTCAACAGTTATCATTCTAAAAGGCTAAAACCAATGTTTCAGTAAACTTCTATCATTCAAATAATACTTTTAAGCAAATTTATAAGACTGGATTTTAAAACATTGTAATTTGAAAATAAGTATAAAGCTAACAGATTAGTGTAAGAAATTATTTATGTTTCTCAAAACTTTTACTGAATTATTAAATTGTAAAAATTTTTAAATCTTTTCTTAATACTGTGAGAAAATTTTAAGAGGTTTTAACTTTTCTGTGGAAAAGATTAAATATTTTCTGTTTTTCTTGTACCACCCACCTTAGGGAAGTGGGCGGATTGACAAGCCATTATGTTAATTATAAGATGTCAAGTGTTTAGATTGTTGAAATACTTACAAATGTTAAATCTTGCCGTATTTATACTTTTTTATTTTATTTTTTTTTTTTTTGGAAAAGTTTCAATAATATTAGATGTCCCTGCCTTCTAAATTACTTTTTAAGGTCCACATTACTGTGTACATTGACCTTCACAGAAGAGTTAAGTTAAATCTAACTGAAAAAAGATGTCCCTGAATTGGAAATGAAATCGAAAATAAGGGACTTGCTTTAAAGGAAAGTAGATATTTCTTGAGTGAATAGGGAACAGAAGCTAAAATCATATATAGGGGATTAAGGTGTAATGGGGGTGAATTCAAAGAAGTGTATTAAAGGAGTTGGCAGAGTTCTATTTTTGAGGAGGGTTGGCTGTCGGAGAGGGTGTAAAGATTATGTGTCATACGCAGATTTGTCGACCGATTTCAGAACAGGCACAAAGCATGGGATTTTTTTTTTTGCAACAGAATTGGAACTGGCTTCAGCTTATTAGCGCTCCCTGAATCGAACAACATTGGGAAGGAAATTCATTGAAGCATAGCTTGATCCAGGCTCAAATAAATAGAAATATGAAGCCATTTTGGTTAGTACACTTGAGAGAACAAGCCTTAGGCAAACGTCTCTAATGCGCATTCGATGGGCCAACCCTTTACCTCCACTGCACCCTTCAACTGTCTTTTTATTCGCTCAAAACTCCCCTATACGTAGTCTCTCAACCAAAACAACAAAAAATGAAACAAAAAAGTTCAGACTACACATATTTTATGTAGTCACCTTAGCGTATTACAGAATTTTAAACATTTTGTTATATCAAAGATATCCAAATAAAAAGCTATATATATATATATATATATATATTATATATATAATATATATACCAT
>JAPFBL010000227.1:807500-810985 GCA_026182355.1 Hermatobates lingyangjiaoensis
GTTTTATACTACAAGTTTCTACTCTTTTATTCTACTAATATGCCAAGAGTTGAATTCTCTAATTCTTCTTGAATGCACACTGGTGTAGTCGATCTATGTTGTATACACCATTTCTCGTTAAATCGCTGACTCATTGTAGGAGTAATCGTCGCTTGGATGGAGGACAGGTCATGTAATGTAATGTGTTTTGTCTAAACTTAATGGGTCTTGACCAAAAAAAATAAAATAAGTTCTCGTGAACAACAGAAAAGTGTAAAGGTATTAGATGTGGACATAGAGAAAAGAATACGTAATATAAATCTTCATATATAATGGTATGCTTCACATCTTTAGAAAAGCTTGTTTTTGGATGTTCTGGAAGGAGCACTCTAGAAAAAGGTGCACTGTCACTGCCGCAGTACTGACACATTAAAATGCTGCGGAATTGTGTTGTGTTTTATACTTCTGTTAAAGTGTTTTTTGTGTAGTTAGTTATCTAGTTTTTGTATACATTTTTCATGTTAACGTATAATTATATAAGACAATGACTAAAGATTTTTTCATCATCATAATTACAATGAAATGCGCCATTTGTCAATAATTAAGTATTTATCAGCTATATTAATTTAAATTAATATAAAATGTACTTACTTTAATGACTGTAAATGATGGCTACTTTAAAAGAATATATTTTTTAACTTTTGCTCTCCATTTATAATGGAAGAAACGTTTATTTTTACGCTATTTCAAACTTGAGGAAGCAATTATTACTGTTTAAGATTGTCTCAACTTAGTTCCTTTCTAAGTTTAGGTTCCGTGAATCAAAACACAAAAAAAAAACTCCTGCCGGTCTTCTACTTTATACCCACACACACAGACACACACAAACAAACAAAAAAAAGGCGGTGTTGGAGGGGTGAATTTAGGGTGGAATTGCGTTGGTTTGTAAGCAAGAGGTAGTTATGACTGGGTAAGGGGATTGCTCAGGAAGTGGCCGGAACTCATCTTTGTTGGTGGCGGCTTGTCGCTCGCTCGATAAACTCTGAGAATTATTGAGCCCCCGGCCTAATGGGGTATTGTGTTTACTTTGAGCACTAGTCAGTCAGTCAGACAGTCGCAGGGGGTGGCTTGAGGTGGTCTGTGAATTATTCACACCACCCTCCCTTAGACATCACCAATCGATTTGTTCCACCCATCACCGACATTTATCTGAATCATCACTCTGACGTCTACTATAAGTGGTTTTCTTGACAGTTTTTTTCTCTCTCTCTCGTTTCGTTCCCTTCGCTCTATTTCCATTTCTTTCTGCTACTCATTGATACAGAGTTGAAATAACACAGATCATTTCCACCGGAGCCTTTTCTAAACATTCAGACTTTTCCATTGATCAAGTTGTCCCTATTTCCTGCTGCCACGAAAACATCATTTAAAAACAGAAATAATTTATTCAAGGAAACCATTCATCTCTTGATAAAAATAAAATCGAGAAAAATATAATAGTAATTCATATGACTTTGGTAAAACAACATAGTAAATAATTCTCTTGAGTAAATATAGATTTGTAATTATTTGAAATTATCTTTAAAAAGAGTATAATATCTTTCCCGTGAATGCTAACATTCATGGGCTTTATTTATTTTTAACCTTCCCGGGAATCAATACCAATTTTAATTCATTAACCTGCAGGTCACCCCATCCCCTGATACAAATAGCTAAATACAAATAACGGAAAAATACAAGTTCCAAGTTTTACCCACAATTATAACTAGATCAAAACACTCAAATCTTTTTTATTATTGAGCCAAAAATTTGCCTAATTTCTTAAGACAATGACATATAATTAAAAAATAATTAAAATAAAAAATTGGTAGATATATTTGTTGGATATTGAAAAGTTAGTTACTCGATATTTCTTGTTTCTATGCTTCATTTTAATAATTTTTCTGATTTCTGTTTCATTTTTTTTTTTTTTTTTTTTGAAGAAATTTATTGACACAGAAATATTTTTAATATTTCAATATTTTAAAATGAGACCATTATTCAGAATAACGCCTGAATAGTATAATTCTCCTTACTACTAGTTCTATATAATATTTAATAATATTCTTTAAAGGATGAAATATTTGTCATTCCCAGAGATAAATTGAGACCATAGAAAAATACTGAAGTTATTTCGAATGAAGTGAAACTATTTATTTTTTCCCTTTAACAAAAAAAAATATAATATTTTCAATAAATGTCACTCTATTATAAGTATGTATTTTTTTATATTTTCATAAAATTCAGTCAGAGAAAAAGGATGAAATATTTTAATAAAAAGAAAGGAAGCTATATGCTGGACAAAATCATATTTGAATAATTTATTGTCTCAGAGATTGTGATGAGACCCGGTTGTTTTTTCTATATTGCACAATCATAATATTACTTGAGAATGTATTGTTAATAATTTAAAAATATATAACTTATAGGTATTGTATTAATTCCATTATTTATATAATTAGCTGAAATAATTTTCATTAGTTAAGGACAATAAATAAAATAATAGTGAGGAAAACTTAAACATAAATACTTCTACAGTTCAAAGTTTTTCATCATTAGGAGAAGAAGTACTCTATTTAAAAGGTTTTACATCAAGTTTAATGCACAGACTGTTTCATGTTTAATATCTGAACAGAATCATTAATTTCTGATTAATTTCTGATTATAAACTTATTTATTTGTATTCTCTTCTTTGATGTACAATTAAAGGCTGTGTATTAGTTTTGATGACAATAAGTGCAGTAGTTACTTTTTTTTTTCGAATTCTTGAAACGACCATAGGTTTTCTATGCGGGAGATAGAAAAGCTTACGAACTTCTTAGAGGCATAAAGCCAACTGATTGCCCCTAAGGCCTATACGAAATCCTGCACTCGTTAAAGTCTTGGAATAAACTTAAATTAACTGTAATAAAACTAAAACACTTCCCAATGCTTTAAAAAGTTCCTAATTATATGGCTTTATACGCCTATAAATATTTAAGGAAACAGTTTCGCGATAAAGTAAACTTTATGGATTTGAAATAAATTTAAAAAAAAAATCATTGTAATTTTCGATTTTTATATATTATTATTGGTAAAGCAGAAATTTGTTGAAGCATGTAAATGGAAAACAGAGTGGTTTTGGGTGACCCTAATCCAGTAGCAATATGACACAAATGAAGCAGAATAAACAAACATCCCAGGAGGCAAAAGACAAGCAGTGGCCGTATCGTCTAGCCTGGCCTAACCAAACAATCCTAATACAGAGCTCCTGATATTGCACTTCACGAATGTCTCGGCAAATATCAAACACAACATAATCTCTTTCATTTCCTTCACTTGTGAATTCCTCTACACTGCACATTTGTCATAACTTTTACATAATATATAAGCAATTGTAACATGCCTTGAAAACATATTGCTCTCAGAGCTTTAGAAAAATTTGCTCTTATCGAACGAGAATAGCATTTATTATAAATGCGAGAAAT
>JAPFBL010000229.1:0-127500 GCA_026182355.1 Hermatobates lingyangjiaoensis
ACTTAATGTCAAATTTCTTGAGTATATAAAACATAACGTCTCATTTAAGCATAACGTAAACATCTAAATGGGATATAATTATTAGCCTTTCATTCCTGAGGTAGTACAGATAGTGATTGAAGGACATATCAATTTATAAGTTTATTTTTGTACATCACAAATAATTTATTATTTGCAAATAATTTCATTAGTATAACTACAGCAGTAATAACATTTTTGAAAAACCAAAGTGAACATTTCTTAAAACGATTTATTCTCCTACAAGAGAATGGCTTTCGTTCAAACAGCCAGTGGATTTCTTACATCGTTTACTTGACATCCTTCTACATTGAATATTAAAGTAAAATTTTAAAATTTAAAACAGGAAAATACCCTTTTTTTCTCTGAAAAACATCTTAAACAGCGAAGAAAATGTTATTTTAAGGTGATTTGTTAATTAAAGATGTACGATAATTACATTTATTAATCTCTAAACGAAAGATTCCAATTATGAATTATCATTTACATTTTTGGTCTTTTATAGAATTATTATACTGGGAATTTTAATCTTTAAAATAATAATAATAATAAGCTTCTTAGTATTTAATAAGATCATTTTCCTTCCCCTTTGTCAAATAACATATATACGAATTTTTTCCCAGTGAGTGTTATCATTTTCCTAGACAATATTATTCCTCTTACATCTCATATAAGTCAATACACTATTCAAATTGTTCCTTTATAAATATCAATTTTATCTCAGTGGATTCGCTCAAAAAAATTCTAAGTCAATGTAAACAATGCAAAAAAATACAAAAAATTCGACAAGTATAGCAGGTGATCTCTTAGTCTAGGATAAACAAACAGTTTTTATATCGTTATTGCTCTTTCCCGTAATTGAAACTTCATGATTTTTTTTTTATGAATTGCTAATTTTTTGTTCCATTTTTGGTCAAATTTTCATTATTTTTTAATGAGCCATTTCGCGTCAAAAAATCATTTTCTGAAAAAAGAAATCGTACTGTAACGCCCCTTTAGCGAATGTAATTTTGAAAAAAAATATCTCAACTCATTCTCCACATAATGTTCTATTTTTAGGCATAGTTTCATTGTGATCCGTTTAACAGTATGGTTTGTATCGCTCTCACAAGGTTTGAGATTGAATTAAAAGTCAAAATTTTTACATTTTAGTGAAAAAAAATATCTCCCGTTGTTTTAAAATTCTGAATATATTTTTCGTTTGTTGCGTTTGTAACCTCAAAAATAATGTTAAAATTTCAAAACTGTAGGAATATCAGTTTAGAAGAAATAAATGTTTAAAAAAAAAACGGTTTTTGGCAAAAAAAGTGACTTTCCCATCATGCATAATTCTTCCCAAACAACAGGGATCTTCGTCTTTATGGGGCCCATTTTTGTGTAAAATATCAACTTGATCCATCAAAGATTCTGGACCGTAGCGTGGTAACAAGTAATGCTAACACACGCACCCACCCACCCACCCACACACACACAGACATCATCGTAAAAATGTCATAAAACGACTTCTGGGACCTCAAAACATGTAATTCCGTTAAAATCTCGAGATCGAATTTTTTCACTATCACTATACTTTACTTATAGTAAAGTAAAAAATTTGTTGCAAATATTACGAACTGAAATATGACTTTAATGAACATATGTAATCTCACTGTGGCGCAGAATGGCTGGTTTGATTTATTTTATCACAATAACAGAGGATGTGACTATAGGGGAAATTCTGTCTCAGTTATATGATTTCATATTAGTAAAACAAAAAAAAAAGGTAAACATTTATTTTTTAACTTTCGCAAAAGATAAAAATGATAATACTGGTGTCCTTGAATTTTTTTAAAATTATATTCCAAAATTAATGGAAGGAGTTAATTCTGACTGTAATATTAGTGACTCACTAAAATGGAATTAGCTAAATGATTGCTCAATGTAAAATGAGAGGAGAATGAAAGGACAATAGCTAGTTAAAGAGCCCTTTAAGGTTGAGAATAGATGTTTTGTAAAGCTACAAATTAAGATTAATGGATAGTAGATTTGAGTAAGAATAAGCCATCCCAATTAGAGAGTGCGTGAGAGAGGCAGATAATCTCCTTATAAAGCCCCAGGCCAATCAAGCCTCTTTATACGATTTGCCTGTTTATCAGTCTCCACTTCCCGGTGAATGAGTCTCCCCTCCTTGTTACTAACTCTTCCCTGGTATACAAAACTCAAAGCATAATCAAAGATCTTTCCCCATCTATCCTCTTTCCTTTCCACGCGACTATTTTCCCGCCAACCCCGCCTCTCATATAGACGTTCCCACAACCTTGGAACTCTTTTCCACAGAGACTTGACGTCCAGGAGCGTCAACACCCGTCCTGTGGGCGAAGAGTTGCGAAAGGCGGGGTGCCTGACCTGTCCGCTTCTCAACCCCTTTCACACTTCACTCCATCTTCCACAACAGTCCTTCCCTGTTGCTAAGTACTGACTCATGTACATCCAAATTGTGTTTACAAATTGGACTGTACTCGTTGTGATGCGTTCTACGCTAGACTGTCCTCTACAAGCTCAGCCTCCGTATGAACGGTCATAGAGCATCTTAACAACAACTCCAATTTACCTGTCGCCATAAGCCAAATCCCACGGTCTGTCTTTTTAACGACTGTTCAGTGTACAGATTCTGCGTGAGATTCCCCTGGTGATAATAACGTGACCCTTAGAGCTCTGAGGAGGCTCAATCTGGTTGCTTGGGGCGCGCTGTGCACCTGGACTTACCTTAAAATTAATATTATTTTTTTTTATGTATTATTTTCCAGTATTCTTTAATTATCTAGTACTTATTTCATTTTTTCCTCTTTCGTTATTTTTTGTATATCTATTTCGTCTCTTCACTTACCACTAGTTTTTTTATCCTAATTATTTTTCTAAATTCTTATTCTTAACTAGTTTCCCATACTTACCTTGTTATTCAGTCTCTATCTTTTATTTACTAAAACAACCAATGCAAGTTTTTTGTATTGTATTTATTTTATTTATTTATTTATTTATTCTTCTTTTCTCTATCTTATTTTTGTTTTTTTATAGTTTATTTTATATCTTATTTGTTTATAATTTTTCACTATTTATAGTTTTACTAACCAGTACTGCTTATCTGAGTTTCTGTTTATATCTTCTCTAATTCTATACTTAGAGACGAGGTACGGTTGACAGCGCTGGCGGTTGGGTTGGTTACTTGCCGTTGCGCCTACAACGTGCTGGTCTCCCATTCTCTTTTCTCCTGAAGACGGATTACCGAAAATTTGAGTCTAATTTTTTTCTACTTTGTGTGTTGCTCTTTGTTAATCTCGAACTCGTATTGTGTCCAGTTTGGATCGTATTGTTTATACAAAGAATATCAAAAAACATTTATACTAATATGTCCAATATTAATACATGCACATTTAACAGAAATGTCTAAAAGATAATATAGTTAATTA
Source organism: Hermatobates lingyangjiaoensis (assembly GCA_026182355.1). NCBI lineage: Eukaryota > Metazoa > Arthropoda > Insecta > Hemiptera > Hermatobatidae > Hermatobates > Hermatobates lingyangjiaoensis. The sequence goes on from JAPFBL010000229.1 coordinate 3,465, forward strand.
GAGCAGAACTCAAGTCAAGGCAACACAATTAAGTTTTAACCCTTTTCTTTGCAACGTCTTGGACAGTTTTCGAATGTAATTAAGCGCATCTTGTTACAGGCGTTGAGATAACTTGGTCTCAAAATTAACCACGTTGATAAATCTTCTTATTATGCTCAAATGGTCACCATGAGATGACAGTAGTTCTTTTGTTATCTTATATTAACATTGTCAAATACTAATTGAAAATATATATATTATAATATATATTTTAAATGACTGGTCATATTTTACGGTTTAAAAGTCTGCTATTTGCTTACAATAATATATGAAGTGTTGGTAATCACTTCAAGAAATGAATGAGGTCTATTTAATAGACTCGTTATTATCGCTTACAACCAAATTATCTCTAATACTGAAAATGTTACAAGTATCCAACATCAATCATCAGGGATATTCAATAATTAAAAGAAAATGATCTTGCATTATATGTTTTCAGTTATATAAATAATCTTAGTGGATTTTGGAAAGAAAATAGATAAATATATTGGTTGATACTCCACCTCATCTGAACACTGGTTCTAGTCTTCAGAGCCTTAACCACCAGCTATCGTATATTGCTAAGTTTCTGCTCTGTAGGGTTTAGCTTAGAACTATATTATAGAGTGGTTAGGAAAATCGAACCTAAAGCTCCAACTACTGTCATGACTGTGAAGTTAGATAAATAAGTGGTATTATCTACTACTGTATAGCGAGGACCTTCAAAAATGCACCAAACTCTTACCAAACTCATTTACGAAATGTTCTCATTCATTTTTAGAAACTTTTAACTCATTTGGTAAACAAATTATTGATAATTATACAAAGAAGTAACTCAAAAAACCTTTTGGGGAAGAGATCCATGACATTTGCTGCACCCAGGTTTACGTTCTATCAAAATATTGAGGTTACATTGGCCTCAAGTCAGGGCAACATTCAAGGGTTTAACCCTTCTGCAACGTCTACAGTGTTCGATGTAATTGAGCACATCTTGTTACTGGCCTATGAGATACTTTATAAAAATTACCCGTTGATAAATCTTCTTATTATGTAAATGGCTCACATGGTGCAGAGCGATTTCCTATTTATATTAACAGTACAAATACTAATGAAAATCTAGATTATCCAATATTTCTTTTAATGACTGGACTAATTTTATCGGATTAAAAGTCTTGCTTGTTGCTTACTGGAACTTCAAGATACCTTCTTTTTCAAGAAATGGATAAGAGGTTAAACTAGACTGCAAACCCTTCAACCAAATGACCGTAGTAGCAGGTTATTTCCCGAAAACGACATAGGCCCTTACAACTCCTTAACACAAAATACGTTGCTCCCTAAAACTATTTAACCCTCCCTCTTCTTGGGAGTTTCCTCCTTCTTATTCCTACCTCCCACTATTTCTAATAGTCCATCACCTTCCTACTCAAAAGCATCAAATCCCCAATTCCTTCACTCACTCACTCTTCTTGACAACACTAACCCTTTTTGAATAATAGTTATCAAAACTTCACGGAATAATCCCGAATTTCAACGTACAGAATAATCAACTACTCAGTATGTTGATACTTTTTGAGTGATTTTTACGCCGTTCAGTGATTGCATATACTTGAATATTTCCAGACTTTCCCAACACTCTTCTTATTCCTTTTAAGTCTATATTCGTTTGCGAAATATATTTATATATTTTTTAAACTACAATTGATTTTGCACTGAGGTACATACTCTTTAAAAAGTATATATGTTATATGTTTCTTAATTTTAATTTTGATGGAGCTAAAAAAAAATTGATGTCAATATGAGTGAAGTAAATTTATAATATTTACTTATCAAGTGTTGAAAATAACACCAAGTGTTTGAGTGAGAGGTGTATTAATATAACAATGGAAACTTGGTCCATGAAATAGGTTTTGACTTTGTGACCTGCAGGAGCCATGCAACAATCGATTTCCTGACAAAACTTGTCGCCATTACGGAGAGAAGGGTTAACAGGCTTGTGCTGGCCAAACGAACCCACTTGGCAGAGTCGAGGCGTGCATTGGAGTCTTGCCTTTGAGGCGTAGAGCTGCGCGCGTCATAGGCAGTGACCCAGCGACTGACTCATGAATCATGTCTGCCTGCCTGTCCCAAATTAAATGCTAGTTAAATAGAAATACAATCAGTAATTGATTTAGGAAATAGTTAGGGGCACCTAAAGGAGTGAAAAAACCTCTATAAAAAAAACCTCTCCAAATCTGTTTATTAATCTATCTGTTTGAGAAGTGTTTTCTTCATTTAATATGAAGAGAAAACAAAATCTGGACTAATCATTTTAGCGTATTCCAATGTCATTAACTTGGTAATGTGTGGTCAAAGTAATTGATTGAATGATTCCCATGTGACTAGATCATTACAGTAATTATGATGAACGGTTTTCGTTTAGTTTCTAACCCTAAGTTACTTGTTTTGATTGTTCCTAATAAAGATACAGGCTCTTCATAAGAAATGACGAGTAAACTCATAAATCATCACACAAATATTCCTAACATTTTAATCATTTGATAAGTTCTAATTAAATAGTTTTTCTCATTGATAACCGAACAATATGTTTAAATCTTCAAAAATCGGTTATTTCAAATAAATTAAAAAACAGTAATTAACAGGACAATAAAATGTAGTCATAAACAGAAAACCAAAAATAACAAGAAATGTAACTGCCTTCCAATATGAAACAGATGTACACCCCATACCCTCACCCACTTCCATCCTATTCCCAGTCAGTTGTACCACAGACACTCACCCTTAGGATCGCACTCTCTTCCTTGTTTTATTTTGTACTATATTTACTTTGCACTATAGATAACTCTCTGATGATCTTATTTTTAGTTAATGCCTGAATGAGAACACTATGTGTCCAAAACACGTTGTTTATACGATTAAATTTTTATATGGAGATATATATGAAGACTATTTAATTAGATTTTAACCCTACAACGAGTAAATACCACATAATAACTGATTGCACTACGTTAGAAATGTAAATCATTTGATATTTCTACAAAAATGTTACATTTATTATATATATATATATATATTATATATATATATATACGAGTATACTTAAAATAAACTGTGACACATAGAAGGAAACATAACAATGACTTTTCAATATTTTGACCTTTATGCCAGTCGTTCTTAGGAGGAGAAGTGAATTGACGGAGGGAGAACAGTCAACCACTTGGCTTATGGTATTGTCCAGCATGAGATAGATGATTATCTGACGAATATTGAAATTGATTTACACGTTACTCCCTTTAAAAAATCTTAATATCATACATATGGCAATTTAAATGTTTAAGTACCCCATATTTTTTTGATAATTTTGAAGCTTAGAAAGTTAAAATTTTGTTATTTATGACAAAACGCTACTAATTTTAAGTCCCTTCTCTAATGATGAACTTAATGAACTTAAATTATTTTATTAGGTATTATGTTATGACGAATATTCTATGAGCTCCTGATTTTTTTTTGAAGTTTAATATTACTACTTTTATACTCCATCTGCAGTAGTATATGATGTTTTTGATTAACCAGCATCTTTATAAAGAAGAGCATAAATTATCAGAAGAGAAAATCAGCTGAATAAGTTCCCGAATTGTTGTTTAGTAAAGTATAAAAATCTTGATGTCTTAAGAGAATCACTCTAAGTTACTTTATCTCGTATTGTGGAAAGCTATTTAATATTGAATTAAAACTAAATTATAAACATTTTAATTATTATATTAAAATATATATGTTTTAACTAACTTAAGTAGACCGAAATATTAATACATGCACAATTTTAACACCACAAGGGTTAGGAATTCTGTCGTACCTTGTTTATCGGTGATATAGCCTCACAACTGGTTTTGTGCGTCGTAAATCTTCAAGAGGGACTGAAGCGCACGTGAACTGGTACACAAGGTGACTTCTGGGGGGAGGTTTCTGAGTATCAGACTCAGAGTTCGTTTCCTTTCATAAGAAATTCTGATTTTAGTTCTGTATTTTCATTAGTGGTAGTGACATTGTTATTGATAATTTTCTTTAAAACTCTTCTTGTTTACACAGGTTATGGATAAGTCCCCTACAGTAAAGATATATGTCCTGCTCTTAATTGGGTGCTACTTTTTCATACAACTCCAAATATCATTTGTTAACGACTGATCACAAAGTAATCCCTAATGAAGCTGCTAAAATTATTAAAAATTCACAAATGCTATATGCATTAACAAATTGTAGCAGTAGTCTTATAACCTAACCGAAACAGAAAATATCTATTATTTTAAGCCATAAATACAGTAATTATAACAATTTGAATAATATAATTACCACAATTTATAATATTAATATTACGTATCAGATTTTAAACCGTACTAATCTCTATACAGGTATATAAAGTTCGTGAGTTTGTTTGTTTGTTTGTTTGTTCACCCATTTTTCGTGGAGATAGAGACCTGAAATTAAATATATGTTATTTATTACTTGAATAATGTTAAATAAAAGAAAATTATCACTACGAGTATATTCCCAAAATTCGAGCAAAGGGTAGTAAGTGTCTTGCGTGCTCGCCGATGACAGCAGTGTAAATGTATTATATATAAATGTAAAAACTTTTTTTTTTAATTTAATGTTAGCATTATATAAACACTGGTAATAAACTAAAGGCATGGAACCAGGGTAGCCCACTGGCTATCGTGCTTACCGATGACAGTAGCACAAATAATTAAAAATATAAAAAAAATTTTTGAATTTAAAATTTGAATAATATAAACACTGGTAATAAAGTCAAGGTATGGAGTCAGAGTAGCCCAGTGGCTTGCGTGCTCGCTCATGACAGTAGTGCAAATGTATTATAAATAAATGTAACAAAGATATAATAAACTTCTATGTTTACAAGATACATGAAGTATTACATTTTTTTTAAAAAATTTCTAAATGAAGTATTCATTTAGAGGTTACAAATGAATAATTCTAGAAACAATTTTCAACGCAACTGTCAGATAGAATACGAATGCATTAGAAATGTATTAGAAAGACACATTCCTTTCATTAATGCTATTTTATGTTAGGTGAATAAATTGAATATTTCAATTTACAAATTATGTTTGTTTTAAATAGATTTCATTGTGTATATAACTTGAATTGATGTTTTATTTATCTATATTATAAAATAAATATTTATTTTTACTGTGTCATGTTGATATCTTATATATTTATATATATACTTATATATATATATATATTGAATCATGTTAAGAATACTATTTACCAATAGCTTGGTGCCTTAATAACAAGACACAGATAACAAATTCCTTTAATTTAATTATTTGTTTATTAGTGACTATTTTTAATAATATTTTTATTAATATAATTCGCAAACATAAGGTGGTTTGTACTTTAAAGTAATGTAATGTATAATGTAAAGGAATATAATGAAGTAACATAATGTTTGGCAATCTGTAAAGTACAGAAGGAATGAATCCCTGTAATCAATTTGGGGGTTACCGAAATCAGGAAAAACAGTTAAATCAATGTTTAGTGGCATTGGGTTACAAATTTGTGCGAGTGCAGTGTATCCATTAAAGCTGTATTTAAGGAATAAAGAGTGTCGTTTTACATACGCTGAGTAGAATAATTCAATATTTTTTGAATAAGGCGCTCACCATGGGTGGTTGAACCCTTGCAAAATGAGTTTAAGTATCTTTCAATTCATTTTAATATATCAAGATTCTTTTTCTTTCAGTTTGTCGAAAAAAAAAAACAAAAAAAAAAGTATTCCTATTTAATGTTATTATGGTTGATAACATGTGTGAGAGCATGCAATACTTGGCCTCAATGCACGCACATCTAGCCGTATAGCCGACGTGCCACTAATCCCTTAATTTATTCTGCTGGCTGCTGATTTAGTTTGGACAATGGCTCCGTGACTCGGTCTCGTAACCTCTAACTTTACTCTCATTAGCTTCAAATCACGCGACATTTCAAGGTCACCTGCTTTCTCTCCAGTTCCTTTGAAGATGAAACACATCCTTCTTCTATTTTATAAATCACTTTATTTTTATACTCTTTGCATTGTTACTTCTTTTAATTTTTTTTTTTACCCAATTTGATTTTGAAAATTAAAACTAAAGTGCTTCCAGAATCTTATTATTTTGAGAGAGATTATTGCAAGTTTGGGGAAGAATGAAAATTCTTGGAATTTTCTGGTGGACCCATTGAGATTTTTGTAAAATAGAATTAAAAAACCAAAAATCCAATAAAAATATGAAACTATTTTGAGAATTCATATGTTTTTATTTTAATTATTTGTTTTAAATGAAGAATTTTTGTTCATATAGCGTTTGATTTATCATTAATCGATGCATTGCCAGGTGTATATAGTATAATTGTTCAAAATTTTCAAGTGTTGTTATAAAGTTTGATATTCGTAATATTTTTTTCCCCAACTTTTCATAGGGCATAATAAAATGATCAGTAGAGGAGTATACTGTAAAGCTTCATTACGCCAATTTCAATACCAAAAAATAAAACCTGTTTTGTTTGCATTTATAAAACTCTGTGATTATTGACAGTAACGAAGTAGCGATCAATTCATGAAAACATTTACCGATAGATGTTATCACATATCAGGCAGTAAATAGAAAGTAAATGAATCATAGGAATGTATGTAGTTAGGAAGCAGCCCCGGCTTATTTAACGATTGAAGTATGTTTAGAGTAAGAATGAAGACGGTAGTGCTAGATCAATCAACTTACAACCAATGAAGACAAAACCAACTTGCCATTGAAACATCCTTGTCCAAAACCTCAACCTCCTACAAACCCTAACCCTCTGAATACCCCTAAGGAACCTTGCTTTCCTCTTCAACCCCTTCGAAGACTTCATCCTAGAATTATTCATGTTATTATATAAATCCGTTATAACTCGTGAATTGGTGTTGTAACCACCCGACCGGTATCGCAGATTATCTACCTTCAAACGGATGTACAAGGTTTAAAACCGTTTTATCGCCTACAACACCGAGACTTCTAAGTATGACGGATTATATTATGCTTATTTACCTCTGTGGTACTAACAATTAGGTTTTATTTAATCCTAGTATTAACATGGAGGTTATTTTATAACTTTAGGTCTATAAAACCACACAACTACAAACACAACCAAACTTTTTTATGACACTAGTTCAGCAGATAAAGAAGATGCATGAATAGACTCGAGGACCCAGAGATCTACTGACATAAACACTTATCAGAGCACAATAGTTCAGCAATAGATAGTCTCTGATCTACACAACTAATTCCTTCTTGGAATACTTTAAGCTGTTGAAAAATTCGTAGGAAGATAATAACTAATAAAAATTCTAAATATATAAGATCAACGATACAGTTTTCTAAAATTATTAGCATTTTGCTATTAAGAAACAAGAAGTGGCTCTCACATGCTTCAATAATAACTAAAAACAATATGAATTGCAAACAAGCCTGCACTATACAACTGAAATTAAGATTTAGTTTGACATACATAAATCTACTGTCGAAGTTTCAGCTTGCTATGTGTTATGGTGGCTAAGTTAACTTATGACAAAATTTTGCGGACAAACCAAAAAAACAACCAACAGAAATTTTTCTAAGGTTTCGGTTTTTTTAATTCGGTTTCTCTAATATATTTAACGTAAAAAAAAACTTGAATTGAGTCACTTCTAAATAATGTACAAGCAAAATCTTTCTTTTATTTATATAGATAGTATAGCTGAGTGTAAGCCACTACAGGTTTTTTCCGTCACTCGTGGTTTAATTAAATTGTAAAAAGTTTTGAATTTATTTGTTAACTTTTTATATGGCAAAATTCTTCTTTTGTTACGTCAAATGACATATATACAAGATTTCTCTAATCTCAAAGCTGCAGGCATTTTCAGCGCTTTAAAGTTCATTAAATGATAAGGCTCTGATGAATTAATCAAACCGTGACAATCCTTGACACCTTGCATAAAAACAGAGCCACCAATATTTTTATATCTGAATTCTGGTATATTCAGATACTCTTATACCTGTAGTATCATACAAAGTAATCAAATAAACATGGTTTATAACTATACGATATATTATTCTTACTTCCCGTTAAATAAATATGTTTGATAAATTAATAACTATTATTCAATTTTTCGTATGAGATAAACTTTTTCGATGAATATAAAGCGGAGATTGTAAGTTTTTAATTAAAGCTGCAATACTGTTTAAATGATGGTTATAAGAAAGGAGTGGCGTGCTCTTAAGCGGTTATGAACCTCGAGGTAATTATATGAGTCGTTTCTGAATGAGCAATAAATTACATTTATCAGGGAGGAAAAAGAGCGATAGATGTTAAACAGAATCACTTTTAAGCAGAAATAAGTATGTACGGAAAACTGTTTAGTGTTAAAAGAAATGTGAGTGATCACGGCAACTATGTTATCTAAAAAAAGGTATGGTTCAGGCATCTAGACTGAATTATATTTTACTATAATACTGTTGTATGAGAGTAGTATACAGAGCACTGTGCCCATTAATAGTTCGAGATCGCCATTACAAACACTGACACACAGGTTGTTACATACATACCAATATATGAGTATATGAGTGATCAAACCACAATATAAAAATGGGAAAACAAGACTAAGATCTTTCAACCGTAACAAGCGGTCTTCGTCACAGTCAAAAACCCAACTGAAACACTAGATGCAGAAAACATCTGGTAAGGGGTTGAGAAGAGTGGGAGGGAAGAATGGTATTTTAAAAGGGTGAAAGCGCAGGAAAGGACTAATGTCCAGAAAGGGATGTTTGGGGAAACAAAGGTGTACAGTAAGAAAAAGTAAAAAACTATCCGGTAGCTGTCAACCCGCTTAGAAGAGGCTATTTCCCTCGTAACGAAAGTATCAAGTTTTAAGGGACCGTTTCTATTGTTTATAATATATGATCTATTAAATTTAATTAGAGACGATTCAATATTTCTTAACATTGATTTTTCATAGGTAATAAATTTAGCTCCTGTCCAATCAATATGATGATTTTCATTTTTTATATGCAAAAATAAGACACTACTTTTTTCCTGTCTACTTACGTTGTATTGGTGCTGTTTTACACGTGTAAAAATGATTTACCAGTTTGACCAATATAAATTTTATGACAGTTTTTGCACGGAATTTTATAAATACCAGCGGACTCCAATTCCCAATATATTCGGATCTCATATATTATTATTATACCATTATTGTGAAACTTAATATTATTATAATTTTACTATAATCCCTATTAATATATTTAATATAATTAGTTTTAACTTTATTAGTCGATAGTATCATATTATAACTTACAGAATATTAGCTATTATTATTAATTTTTATTATTATTATTATTGGCATATTGCTTTTAGTTCTAAATAGCTGTAAGGTTTCAAATATTGTCCAAGGGCGGAAAAGCCCGGTAGAAGAGACTCAGTCTCAACTGTACGGCTACCCCCGTAATGTAAACTATGGACTGTAGCCCTCAGTAAAAGAATTTTTCATTTATTCATTTCAAAGCCGTCGGATTTTTAAATAGAAAAATTCATATTTTTGAGAACATATCAATGTTAAAAACATAGATAAGTCTGCATGCGTTCTCCATCCAACAGCTGTCAGGAGATCTGCAAAAAAGCGTTTAAATGGGCTTGTTTGAGAAAATGCTCCTTTTCTGTCTGCTAAATTTACTAGACAGGTTTGCCAAAACAACCAAAGCTGCTTAAGCGGAAATCCTTTTAGAGTTGAGCATTAGGTTGTTCTTGACTAAGTTTGAAAAGTGGGTCGTTAAAGTACACAAATACAAGCAATTTTACTTTAATTGCTCCAAATAATACTTCTGCAGGCAAAAACATTTCAAGACAGAGTTTATGAGTGATTATGTTTTAAAGAGTGATAATTTTAAAAAATCCAACTAATGAAGTTACATTATCACAATGTATGAACATTGTAAGGAAGGATGGTACAAATTATACGTCTTTCAGCTGCGCTAAATTACAGAATCAGTCTAAGAGGGTGAAAAACATTTAATTTACTCCATTTCTGTGGGGACTGACCTAATAACTTTTTTTTATAAAGGGCAAGGTGCGTGCAGTGTAGTTCAACTTTGCGCGTTGCTTGAACAACTATTATCGTCTCCGTTAAATATTCGCGAAGACATCTCAATTCATCTTCTATTTTTCTACTGATAACGGATAAATTTTCAAAATATCAAAAATAGAAAGTTTCTATTTTAGTTATCATTTGTTGAACATCCATTTCAAATAATACTGTTTGAATTAAATTTTTGCATTGAAAAAGTAATTCTACTATATATAACTTGTAGAATTTAATTTAACAATATTTTTCGTGCAACCTGTAATAAAAAATCTGTAGTGGCCTACACTCAACTATACTACAAGTAAACAAAATATCAAACACATTAACCACCAACTGATCTATTGCGTTGTTTATATTTTAATCAATATGCAAAATATATTTACATTTCGATGTAGTAATTTTATTAGTTACAAGAATCATGAAATTAATTATGAATATGACTTCTTATTAAAATTTTTGAACTCGTACTTTCCGCAGCCATAGCTGTCATACTGTCTATGTCTATGCCATTGTTGTAACTAAATTCAACTTCAGATTTGAAGTTCACTAATGACATTTATAAGTATAGATAGAGAAGTATCACTCACTTCTATAGTATTGCGAATGACTTGACAGAAAACATAATTCATTCCGAAATGATTGGCTCGACAACAGATATAATGTGATCAAGGGTTTCTATCACTTCTAGACACATAGTTCATTCTTCGAATGATCTCAAATACGCTTCCATTCATAGTACTTAAGTAATCAAATTGTAATAAAAGTTCTTCATATATTTTTCTAACTTCTGCCTTTAAATAGATTCAAACTGTAGTTTGCTTGTCCAAGAGTCAAAGGCTCCAACTCTTTGTTCTTCCATGAACCTGAAGGAGAGAGAGCTAATGTGGTATATACAAACGCATTTGCTTAACACTGTACTAATAAAATGCCATTTTCTACTATTCTATAATTTCTAATGATATTTTGGAATACCATGTATCATCTCCAAAGTTTTGAAAAAAACATGACGGGCACGTTTGCTAGTAAGTAAATATAAAAACAAACTCATTGACTTGTTGACTAAGTACTAAGGTTTTAATTTAATGCGAGAATAAATAATAGTGATGTTACGGTAAATATTATGAAAGTTTACCAGTTTAATCGATCTATTTGTTTTAATGTAGATTTAACAATTTTGGTTAGTAATAGCAACCCTTGAATTATTAATTTAGACGAGCCGGATATATTATTATTATTGCCATGATTTATACTATGTTTATTAAACTGTAAAACTGATTCCCACACATGCACATTCTGTACCTCTCATTTCGTCGATCCTATTGTCACTTCAATATTAAACGTCAGATTCTCGTCCACTTTGTACTTGTCTCTAGAAAAGTACCACTTAATTCTATAAATTTAAATTCATTCTATAAAAGTTACGTAAGGTTTTGCAAGAACCATTATCCCGTTCATTTGCGATTTTCTTCCATTCAGGCATAATGTAAACAAAGGTTTGCTCTGTTATATTAATTTTTAAAAAAAATGATATCTTAAAAATGTATTTCTAAATCATACCAACTCCAATATGTAAAAATTTCCTTTTATTGATAAAAAATATCTACCAGGAAGACGTTTAATAGTTGTTCCATGTTAAAGGTAGTGCAGGTGATGATTACTCATGATATTAATTATAACAGGAGTAATGATGAGTCACTGTCTGCCCAGTCCATTAAAGTAAACACTAACTTTTCTGTTCTTTTGCAAAGCTGAGGTTATTTTCCTTTAAGTCTTCCCTCCGTTTTATATTATTCTCAATTTTTTTTCTGAATCTGCTATTTTGCTGAATCTACTTCATTATTGATTGCTGCAACATTTCAGGAGGGATATTGCGAGTTGTATAATAAATTATGTTATCCAGAGTATAAAAATATTTCAAGAATTTTAATTTTAGCATTTTAAAAATTTAAATTGAAGTATTTTAAACTCATCAATATGATATTGTGTTTACTTGTTTGTTTGTTTTTTTCATTAAGTATCTTTCAGTTAATTTGAGATACACATATTGAGCTAAGTGGAATAGTTAAAAAACGAGTACAAATTAGTTGTGTGTTCGTGAATGCAAAATCTGCTGTGTATTTTAACCACTTATGCTTTCAAGAAGATTTCCTTATATTCTACTGATATATAAATATATGTTAGCAATGATAATAGTAAATCTAGTTTTATATCATAATAATATAAAGAAACTCGAAACACATCACAACTACGTTATTTATTCACTTAAAATGTCTAAATGTTTAAGATTTCTCTTCACAATTGTATCCAACCAGTGAATCAAAAATATATGTATTGTGGGATTGAGTTGGTGTTTGGAAGGGACCCAATATTTCCATAAATCGCAGACGACCATTAGTCCGATGAATATATTCCGCTTTGAATATCTGTCCACTCGGCGTCGGAGCCCATTCAATCATCCATTCCTTTGTCGCTCCCAACTATAACTCTTCTTCATATCGCAAACATTCACACAATTTTTGTTCACTCATTTAACTTTTATTTCTCAATATGAGAATTGTTTAAAACAAATATACTGTTTTCAATGGTTTTGGTGATGGTATACCGATGCGTCACACGCACCTTGCTTGAGTCTGCGAGCGACCTTCCTGCACCGCCAGGAAGCCAGGCGGCTACGCACTGTGGTCCTTATGCGACTCAACAGGGATCTGGTAAGCAGTGGTCTGTGGAGGAGGTAAGGAACTCAGGTTACGTCGCAACTCTACAATACAATAAAAGAAGTTTTAAAGATAATATATTGTGGGGACCTATGTAATAATGCTATATTAAAATAATTCTATTATAAATATGTTTCCGCCCGGGGGAAACACCAAGAGTGATGCGTAGGTAAGTCTTGATGCACGACGTAGTATCGTGATGGTCCGCCTCCGCGTGGTCACCTCTGGCACTTTGGAGTGATTCTAAGCGGCTAAAGGGCAGCACGTTAAACTAGCCTGATTTGATTTATGTGTTTTTTTAAATTCTTTATTGAAACATGCTCCACACAAGGCATTACATGTTATAATATTTTTTTACAATTATATATATATCTTTGGTCTTAATTGATTTTTTAGTGGTTATATGGCTGAGAAGCTTAGAAACACATATTCAAAAGAGAATATTCAAAAAGAGAAGTCAAAACAGAATATTCTGAATCAGAGTTATCAGAAACACAACTAATTGTTTCAACATGTTAGCGTCAATACTGTAGCAATTATGAGATGTTAATTGCAAAGAATGACAGGCAGGAAGTTGATGGTGCAGGTACCGCATGGATGAATAAGGGATGCTTAGTAGAAAGGATTAATCCAGCGAGATAGAGTGGCGAGTTTAAAAGTTACAAAATTGATGAACTGAGCCGTCTTAGTGAAAGCGGTAGATGTTGTTCACTGACTACATAGTTTCTCTTGTTTCAGGCAGAAGAATGAGGAGTCCCTGGGTATGGGTCACCTCCATACACCTCATATCGCTAGTCAGCATTCCTTTGGTCTGGCCCCAGACATCACCTACTTCCGAAGGTACTAGATGCACTTTACTTATTCGTCGCATGTATTTAAGTTTGTTAGCTGTCTGTTTCGCTGGTTAAATCACCAAGACTTGGAGGTTACTATTTCAGCAAAGCCCATCCGATTTCTAAATCAATCATCTGTCATTGATTTTAAGCCTAGCATAAGAATAATATGCTTGTTATTTAATATCATTTATATATCAATGAGAAAGTTTTTATCAAATTTGCAGAGAAATAAAGTTTAGTACACTATTTCATTTTAATCATATTTTATTTAAAAAAATGAAAAAGCCTTTCATATTTAATATTTTACTTCAGTTCATGGTAAGCTGTTAATTATTCTCTTTTATAAAAAAAGAAATTTTTTAAAAAAACAAATAATAATTACTTAATCCTTTTTATTTTTTTAATTCAATTTTTAAATTTAATTATGGGAAGGCACTTACAGATGACTTCCTTTGACGGTAGAGGAAAACTTAATTACATTTATTAATTTAGGATGGAAAGACCATTTGGAGGTTTTAAAGAGAATAAAAATTTGCCTGGAAATAATTATGTGAATTTAAAAAATTATACTTAAAATCCTAATTAAAATTAGAAATTTGGATACCAGTATTAATTAAAAAGTGGCATCAATAAAGTAAATATAATAATGTTATGATGACATAGTGGTCTAGAAAGTTTTTGCAAATGACATAGTCAGTGACTGTGTTATTTACAAATGGCTCCAACTTAAACGAGGTACCATAGAAATAAAGGTTTATCCCAGAAGAGCTCGTTGTAAACATGCTGCGCGTGTATCAAGTTCCAATAAATATTACAAATTATAATATAATGAATAATTTATTATCTCTAATAAATAAATATTATCCCTGGTAGTGAAGGTATTTTCTCAATGAAGAATATGTACCCAAAGGAAACACTTAATACATTCTTAAGAAGAAGTTTTAAAAGGAAATGAGTTACATTAAATGAAGAATAGTTAACATAATCTGAAAGAGACCTGAAACCTGTTTTAGTATTATTTAGTGCTCCGAGCTTATTCAGCCATATCGCTGAAAACAACAACAAAACAGACTGATGCCTTTTTTACGTGAAAGCTCTTTTGTCGCATCTCGAGAGCTACAAGCTCTAACCTAGGATAGAGGCAAACAAAACCTCCGAGATACGCCCTAGGTGGACCACGCAGAGGCGAGCTTCCACGACTCTACATCACAAAAAGAAAAATAAAAATCTTATAACCTTAATAAAAGCAAAGCAAAAATGTCGCTCTAAACAAAAAATATTCTTCTTAATAAAATTTAAAAAGAAGCATATTTCTTGGTATTTTTTAACTTCTAGAGACCTGAGACCATAGAAAGGATATAAGAATGCAATCTAAATAGATTAAGTAGTAATTGGAAGCATACGATAGTATTTGCAGGTTAACTAATGCTGGCGAATTGATAGTAGAAGACTACTAGGCCTTAGGTAGCCGGTATTACTCTGTGTTGCAATTCAACAACATGAGATATTTGCATCATATACACTGAAATTCTGTTTTCTCTCAAATCGCTTTACCAGCAGCTTTGCTGAAAGCTATTTGCCAATGGTGTATAATAACTGTGGCCTATAGATAACTCTTAATATTAAAGGATCTCATACGCAAGTTGTTGTAAGGGGAATAGTTTGATGGTACTGCCTATCACATTACCCAGAATGCTTCCTAAATTATTATTAAAAGATGGTTAAAAGGGAAAAGTCTTATAGAAGTCCATTAAAACGAGTCTTATGTCTTTTCTCAAAATCAATGAAAGTCGATTTGAGAATTGTTTTTATTAATAATATAAATATGGACCTATCAAAGATACTCTTTAAATCATTTTAGATGAAAGATATAACTGGAAATCTGATGGAACAGATACACTGGCTTAGAGAACAACCAATGTTCTACTCTAAGAGCCCTTCGCTAGAACATGAAGTGTTGTTTACGGCAAGTCTTGTATGTGGTACTGAAAAATTATTACAAATGCTGCAGTTAGTCGAATGGTATTATGTGTGTTGGATGGGAGGTATACAGTAACAAACGTGTCTAGAGATAACAGGAGCAATGACCCTATATCTATATGGCAGTGGCTGGCCCATTCGGAAGAGGCTTAAGCTAAAGAACATACTGCTGAGTTAAGCATATTCTTACTAACCTCACAATCGTTTACAGGAGCAGAATTGATAAATGGATGAACAAGAAAGCAGCAAAATGGTGGTTAGAGCAACATGGTCCAATTTAGTTTAGAAAACTTATTCCTATTGAGCTTACATTTATAATGAAACAATATATCTTCAAAGGAGGATTTAAAAATATATGTATAACCTCTATTGGGAATTAGCATTTTAAATTACAAGCTATAATTAGCGCCATACAAAGAATTTGGACTCTCTTTCTAGAAGAGGCAAAAACCTCTAATCACAACCCATTTAAATATGAAGCAATCACCTTATAAAGGATAAAATTTTTTAAACAAATTATTATTATTATTATTATTTTAAACAAATAAAATTGAGAGATACTACTCTAAGGATGATTATGAAGTTTACTAAAGAACTTAAAATTTGATGTAAAATTTTGAAAGAACAGTAGGAGAGATTTCTGAACGGAGGTAAGGACCGCACGAGATTTAAGCCCTCAGTTTAATAATGATTACTGCAAGTCAGAATGGTCTATGACATCAAATCCTCATTCCTAATAAAGTAATTATTTTATGATTTAAAGAGATAGAGTTTTTTTTGATATTGAAGACCGAATTAAAGTCAATGGTCATTGTCAAGGAGTGGAGAAATGGCTACTCCAGTTATTTTTTGTATTCGTCGATATTTATGGCCAAAAGTTTTTTGATTCAGACAAGTTGTTATGTAACAAAACAAAATGATACAAATAATATTACGAACGAATAGAATAAGAAATTACACAGCTGCCAATAAAAAGTAGTAATAATACTACAATAAAAAAATATTAAAATAGATGAGCCCTTATTACAATAGATGTAAAGGTAGAAGGCTGTTAATTAACACAGAGATTACGTTAAACTAAAGTAACATTTCAAAAATAAATAAATTTAAGCTTATAAATAAAAAGATAATGGACCAAATATCAACATATTATTTATTATAAAGAAAATTTAAAAATAAATGTGACTAATGCACTAAATATTTGGTTCCAAAGATTTAGAAGATGATTTCTCAATGTTGTTATAAGATTGAAACTATATTTATTCTCTGAGAGCATAAACGATCAATAGGCTATTAGTAATAAAAAGCAAAGTTTAGAAGAATCAGAATGATTTATATTAAACGTATTTGATGAATCATTTCTTGAGACTTTATCTAAGATATAGTCGAATGACAAAGTAATAGTGATGGAGTGTAAGTCCAGTTTTAGCTAAATGGATAGATAAGATATTAATTTAGTGAAATAGATAATTACAATTGATATGGGATAAGTTTATCAGAGATAACTTTTTATTCGATGTGCAGCAGCAATAAATTGGATTCTGTTCGGTTGGACGGAGTCTTAATCAGGAGGCCTCCTTTACGATTCGACTAACAAAGCCATTTATCAATTGGAAGAATACCCAAGACCAAAGTTGGGCCAACTTTATATATATCTTTCCCAATAGCCTTGCCTTGTAGATCAAAACTTTTCATCGATATAAATTGTTTTCTACAACTTTAGCGAAACGATAGCAAGTGGGTAGATTTACTAGTCCCGTTGACACATTGACCAAACCCCACGACTTAACTGTTATAAAAACCAGTAGTTATTTATAATGTTTGTCGACAGCTAACCTGGTGAGCAAGCGATATTTCATACCGAATTTCCTTTACCGCTATATCACTGTGTGGAAATTCAATATATATATATTTAATGCTAGAAAAAATGATTTATATTTGATGTTTTTTCGAAGCCTACTTGAGATTTGTGATATGTTGAGAGGATCATCAGAACAGGCTACCTGCACACTGCTGTTATTGTCTTGCAGCAATCATCAGCAGTGGTCGGTGTAATCTAATATAACAACATGTGTGAATAATATAACAACATATAACATCACCAAATCAGGCAAAGTTAATATTAATTTATTTTATACGCAATGATACGTATACACAGTATACTGTGATATCACTAACAGTATAGTTTGAATTTATTTATAAGTTCAATATCTAGGAAGACATATGTTTATCTCTACAGAAAAAAAAGTACGACAAAAGAGTCTGCATAAATTTGAGAAAGAGGTTTTGTTATTAAACTCATGAATTAACTGTAAAATGAATTTTTACAATATGTACTCAAGGTTACATAATTATTAGCATATCGCAAAACATATATGTATATATTAACTAAATTTACAGAAAGAATACACACCAAATCTATGCCGAGACATAGTTAAAGTTAAGACATAATTAAAGTTAAAATTAATGATTAAAATACCTGTGTCGAACAGCACGACCAAAGTAGAATTTTCTTTTCCCCCATGGTATTGGTGACTGAAACCATTATGGGAAAGCTAATGACGTTCTCAATGAGAGTAGCATGCGCTGATTTACTGACGCAGCAACCTGAAAATAACACAGAGGGTGGCTTATAATATAAACAGCCCTTCCACCAGCCTGCTCAGTCCCAAGTGCATCGTCATTCTTCTGTTTTTCTTGCAAAGCCACTACGCGGGAGGCAATATTAATAAGTAGAAACACTGGCTTCCTAAGAAAGTATCTGTATGGCTGTCTCGGCGGCTTGCTTCCTCTCTGTACACCACTAATATAGCATAAAGATTTGTTTTCAAATGGATTTTAATTTTCTTTAAGTCCATACCTATATCTCTAATAGTTATGGATGAAAACGCATACTACTAATTTATAGTGAAATATTTATATTACAATATTAAGAAAACAAGTCTTCAAAGAAAATTTAGTACTTAGCGGATGAAACATTTTAATTTATACAGATTAAATATTAACTTTTTTCCTGAAACGTCATCTTAGTTCTCAAATCCTGAAAATATTTTTGAGTGTGCTACACTCAACTTTTAATAGCAGTATTTTTTCTCTTATTATGCCAATATCACGATGATAGTCATAATTGTTATTTCTAACTAGGAGTTACTTTTTACGTCGATCTTGAGTTTATGCAGTCAGATAATTCCATGAAAAATATACAAGGTATGTTAGAAGTTGATAATAATATTATAAATGATAACAGTTATAGAGCACATAAGTAATGTATGCATTAATCGTTAATGTTGTAATTGTTAGTGTAATTTTGATTTATGTAATGGTCATTTTCTAAAAATTAGTTCATAAGGTTATAAATAAATTCGTAATGTAATTATGGACTATACTGATATTATTAACAAACAATTAATTCATTGAAAGAAGACAGTCAACAAATTTTAAGACCTTTGCATGAATTCACAGAACAAGTTGTTATTGGTAAATTTAAGTCCAATTTATTTGGTGTTCTTAGGATTATGAGGTTATAAAAAATCATACAAACAAGTACTATATTATTTATACAGTTTGTAATAAGTACATAATAATAAATAAGACTTCATACATCTAAGGTGATAATCCCAATGATACATCATCAATGTTGACTAATGCATTATTAATGTAACGACAAATAAATGATTGTATTAAGAAAACAATATATGCGATATAATTCTAAATCTAAGTACATCTTAAATATCATCTAAGACTATTTATTTAAAACTGATCCTCATAGCTCTACAAATATGAAAAGTTACGGGTATGGGAAGAGGAATGGATGGCAACTCCAAAGCCATCTCACACCAAGCAATACTTCCTACAGTACTCAGCAGATTATCAAATAAACGCCTTGATTTGAACAACCACCGATTAACTATATTTCTAACGGGACATGGTAAATTTAAAAGTTACTTCAACCTTTTTAAAAATTGATGACTCAGCTTTATGCAGCTGCGAAAATTTCAATTTCCAAACCCCGGATCACTTTTTCTTGTATTGCGCTCTCCTTAATAACATCAGACACCATGTTCAGAAAACTGCAATGTTACAATGGTTAAACTTGCCACCAAGCAAAATTGAACTGATAATAAATTTATGTCATAGTTTTTACAAATTCATAAATAACATATGTTTCATATAACATTGTGTAGCGATACACATGTAATATAACAAATGGAGCATGTGAAAATATTACAATAAACTCCCTCCAAGTAGGGGTACTACTTTGGAGGGAAAAAAAATTTGAAGTTTCTGCATGAAGGTATTTTGTGCACTTGTTTGTTCTCTTAAACATTAAATAAATATACAACACTCTGTTTGATTATATATCCATACAAGATAATTAAAGGTAGAGCTTGTTTTCACTTATCTGAAATTCTAAAGTGTAAAGTGTCTCTTGTTTGAAATAAGATGCTGAAAGCCTAAAAGTTAATAAAGGCAGAGAGGATAAGAAGGTTTAATGAGAGCGGGAGACCGCAAGTGAAGATGTTAAGGAGATTTACATTTCACAAAGGATGACGTCTGGCATGTCATTAGTGAATCCAAGTCTGTGTAAGTCAAGCGTCTCTCAGAAACATGAGACACATCGTGTCCGCATGCATTGCTGTGCTATAACAACGTCAACTGTAAATAATAGAACGTCCATGCCCGCATGCATTGCTGTGCTATAACAACGTCAACTGTAAATAATAGAACGTCCATGCACGCATGCATTGCTGTGCTATAACAACGTCAACTGTAAATAATAGAACGTCCATGCACGCATGCTATAACAACATCAGCTGTATACATTAGACACGTCATACTTTCTCACATTGTTGTGCTATAACAACGTCAACTGTAAATATTAGAACGTCCATGCACGCATGCATTGCTCTGCTATAACAACATCAACTGTATACATTCGACATGTCATGCTCTCCTACAATGTTGTGCTATAATAATATCAACTCTAAATATTAGATACGTCATGCCTGCATAGATTGCTGTGCTATAACAATGTCAACTGTAATATTAGACATCATGCTTGCATGCATTTCAGTGCTATAGCAACATCAACCGTAAACATTAGACTCGTCATGACCGCATGCATTGATGTGCTATAACAACATCAACTGTAAACATTAGACATGTCATGCTTTCCCGCATTGTTGTGCTATAACAACATCAACTGTAAACATTAGACACGTCATGCTTTCCCACATTGTTGTGCTATAACAATGTCAACTGTAAACAGAAAAATCTGGCTCAAATCCAAACGCACACAGATGCACGCTTACGTGCTACTTAGACGGACCTAGTTCATAACATATTTTATTATATTCGAGTATCATCAAAACTTGTTTTTCTGTTATTGCTTTTTCCCTACGTCAATGCTTTTATAGCTATTTATTTCATTGACAGACTAAATAAATGAAAGCATCAACAAAATAAATTTGTGCCCCACTTTAATGTTTAAAAAGGCTTCGTTGACCAATATGTCGAGAATAGAGGGCTCAAAAGACACTGAGTAGCAATGTTCAGGGAATATTCCAACGAATTCCACTTCACAGACAGCTACCCTGAGCCTCTTTTGCTTATATATATATATATATATATATACCCGTAAAATTTGATTGTGACGTCCTAGGTAAGAAACAACAACCACCAAAGTCCAACACGAAAACAAGAGTTTGCTCATATGAAGAGTTATATTGGTTATGTATACAGGTACACAACCTAGTACAGAGATGTTACCGAGTATATCAGTAGTTGAATTGACTGCTGGCCTAGTACATTGCAATACTATTACTATTAGCCAATTACAATTAATTACATTTACATAATTAATTACATTACATTACATAGTAATTACAATTACTATTACTAGCCTAGTACATTGCAATACTATTGTAGTATTAGGTAGGTTGTTCTCATTACCTAGAAATCAGGCTGCGGTGTTGCTGATACGTTTTTGGCTATCAGGCACGTCTACTGTAATTAATAAGGTTTTTCTAATCCTTGGAAACCAATAATCAGAGACAAATAAGCACTGCTTAGAATAGCTGATATACTATCTTCATTTCGTCGAGTACGCTTTCCCATGTAAATGAATGCATAGATAATCTTTAAAATGATTTCAACTAATAATGTTTAATTTAGCTGGTAGCCAAGCCATTGTAAATTAAATATATAAGTTTCATTGAAATTGTTTTCAATAGTTAAACAACATTGATAGTTGAACAAGAAACACCAACATTGAAATGAGAGGTTTATGTAAATTTCCGACATAGATAGCGAGTAGAAGGGAGGTTCAGAAGATTCAGTAGTATAGTTAGTGTTGCAAGTTTGCTGAAAAGCTTCTATTCAACTAGATTTAAAGACGCGGCATTATCAATTTAACATTATTAAGTTTAATCAAGTGGAGGTTTGTTGAAGTTGAAGGGCTTTATTAAGCAGGTAGTGGAGCTGTCAGCGTCATTTTCTCTGGCTGCTTTGAAAAGTAAACTTGAGCATTGTTAGGGATTTAATCTCTTCTATATGCTTAGTGCACCGTTGACTCTCCTTCACAGTCAACTATTTCCAAGTTTCAGATAGTATGCTTTAACAGTGTTAGTTAACAAGGCTTACTCTTAACCTTCAAAATACAAACATTTCGTTCATTTTTTATAACATTTAAACTATACTAGGTTCAAACATTCTTGTGTTAATTTTGTTTCTGTGAATGTTATTTCAAACAACTACTTAACGAAATTGAATATTCTCGGGCTATTTAATTTTATTTAGCTGCTGTCAAAGAAATTTAATTTCAAGAAATAATAACTACTCCAACAACCAATGGATGTTATCTGTTGAAAATGTGTTATTATATAAAAAAATGCCGCCTCTGAAGATGACCCTTCTGTATAGTATTGGTTTTTCATTAAAAGAAAATGAAATATAATAGATAAATGACAAAATGGATGGAAAATAAAAAAAAAACTAAATTAAAGGAACACAAAGGAGTGAAACTAATCGAAGATAAAGGCAAATATTAATTAAATAACGTTGTCAAAGGTAAAAAAGCAAAACTGAAGCAGAGACAGAGAGCTGCTAGACAGACTGCATGAGGGTGCATGACTGGCAAGTGGAATAATATGAGATATTCAATTATCTCGTGCCTCAATACTGCCGACTCACATAATAAACATTCCAACTTCATACGTATATTTCTTGATTAATATGTTTATAATTTTTTACTTTACTATAAGTTAAATATAATGATCGTAAAAAAAATTTGATCTCAAGATTTGACAGAATTGTCAATTCCATCGTTTTATAAAGATTATTCCACGATGTCTGTGTGTGTATGGGTGGGTGGGTGGGTGGTTAGAGGTGGTTATAATTTAAAAAAATTAAAATTTTTTTATAATGATATATGTATATACATATTCATATATTTTTATTTATTTATTTACTCTTCTTTATATAATCTAGGAGGTGTCAGAGCTTATTTTCCTTCATTATAAGGAAAATTCTTCCTATTCGTAGGAAGAATCAGAATGAAGGAAAATAAGCTCTGACACCTCCTAGATTATATTCATATATATATATACATATGTATTATGTATATATGTACATATATTTATGTATATATATATCATATGTATATACATATGTATTCTTGAATACATTTGATCTTCACTAACTGGTTAAATATATCAAATATCTACAACATGGTGCAGGTATTTACCATTGTTAGGTAGTATTGCCGGCAGCTGGTAATCCCAAATAACCTCATAAATATTACTTAAAACACTGTAAGGAACTATTTATAGAATTAAAGAATTATTTTCTTCAAGAAACTTGAAAAAAATTTAAAAGTTTATAAAATTCAATCTTTAGTAATAATATCATATTATTTTTGGCTTGCCGTCTAAGAAGAAACACAGCAGTGAAGATGTGAATGCGTCAACCGACCGATCGAAGTTTTAAACATGTTGAGTACATCAAAAGTATTGAAAGTTTTAATGTTTCGTATTCAAATAAGTTTAAGGATGAATGATTTGAATGACAAATATTTTACAACTTACAATATTAGTTGTATATTTTTGATAAAAACTGTTCATTACGATGAGATTGAGTAGTATTTTCATGGAGGGCATGGCTTCAGTGTAAGGTAATCGGAGGTCTGTTGAGAGTGAATTATTTCGTATTTGAAAAAGAGTTAAGAGTTGTGCTTTGAGACGAAAACAGTTAGAGCGATAGATCAGCGTTGAGAAGCTCGTCTGGTGTTTATTCCCTGTCCCTGCAGCCCTCCCGCATACACCCACTAGCCAAAACACCTACCTCCCATTGTAATTTACCCAATTCTTTAAACTCTCTTTATAGAATGATACTCTTGTTTTCACCACTAAAAAAACTAACTCTTCATTCAAAAACAAAAATCCAAATAATACAGATATTGTAAAAATGCTCAACAAACTAAATAATCTGAGTGTGTATTAAAATAGGTATGAGTGATAAAGGGAAGGTCACTGGCTTTACCAAGGCGAGAAATGTCAATTCTTCATATGTACTGTTATCTTTGAGGGAACAAGACCAACATAAAAAATTGTTAAGAGGAAAGAATGGGGGTGGGGTTTATCAAGGAAAAGAAAAAGGTTTGTGACAAGGAAAGCCTGTTCGAGCTTTGGCGTAAAGGCTAACAAAAACAAAGGGTCACGATAATTCCCGCAACAGTATCTGATCTGAGAGTAATAAATATTATCTAAACAGAAGGTACTAGAAACAAAATCCCCCTGGAAAATAAAATTGGTGGATGGAGTGAGAAGTGGAGTTCTCTGCATTACGAAATATTGAAAAGTATTCAAATTCATTGTGGTCAATGAAACAAAAAAAAAAGATACGATATGATAAAAATGAGAAATAAAAGATCAAGAATTGAGGGAAAAGATAAACTCTTTAGGATTTGAAGAAAATTAGAAGTGTCCTTGAAAAATGATGCTATAAACAGTAGTCAATTACAGGGAATAATCTATAGCACTGCTATGGGAAAAACGTTCAACAGCCGTATTGAACCAATTCTTGGTGCAAGAATTGAGTGAAAAGACTTTTGCAAACAAATTAGAATCGAAAACTGAATAATGTAGGCCACCAATAACTAGTGGCTTTGTAGGAGTGATAGCTATAATCTCTGAGATCATCCTTTAGTGTTCACAACTTTTCTTTTATTCCTTTCCCTTCGAAAGAACAAAAGTAATATTATTTTAGAATATCACTGTACTTTTTACTTTACTATAAGTAAAGTATAGTGATCGTGAAAAAATTCGATCTCGAGATTTTGACGGAATTACATGTTTTGAGGTACCAGAAGTCGTTTTATGACGTTTTCACGATGATGTCTGTGTGTGTGTGGGTGGGTGGGTGGGTGGGTGGGTGGGTGCGTGGGTGGGTGCGTGTGTTAGCATTGCTTGTTACCACGCTACGGTCCAGAATCTTTGATGGATCAAGTTGATATTTTACACAAAAATGGGCCCCATTTAGACGAAGATCCCTATTGTTTAAGAAGAATTATGCATGATGGGAAAGTCACTTTTTTTGCCAAAAACCGTTTTTTTTAAAACATTTATTTCTCCTAAACTGATAACCCTAGAGTTTTGAAATTTTGACATTATCTTTGAAGTTACAAATGCAACAAACGAAAAATATATTCAGA
This sequence comes from Hermatobates lingyangjiaoensis, assembly GCA_026182355.1. Classification (NCBI taxonomy): domain Eukaryota; kingdom Metazoa; phylum Arthropoda; class Insecta; order Hemiptera; family Hermatobatidae; genus Hermatobates; species Hermatobates lingyangjiaoensis. The sequence goes on from JAPFBL010000229.1 coordinate 28,869, forward strand.
ATTTTAAGACAACAGGAAATATTTTTTTTTCAATAAAATGTAAACATTTTGACTTATAATTCAATCTCAAACCTTGTGAGAGCGATACAAGCCATACTGTTTGACGGACAAGAATGAAACTATGCCTACAAATAGAACATTATATGGTGAATGAGTTGAGATATTTTTTTTTGAAATTACATTCGCTACAGGGGCGTTACAGTACGATTTGTGTTTTCAGAAAATGATTTTTTGACGCTAAACGGCTCGTTAAAAAATAATGAAAATTTGGCCAAAAATGGAACAAAAAATTAGCAATTCACAAAAAAAAATTCATGAAGTTTCAATTACGGGAAAGAGCAATAACGATATAAAATCTCTTTGTTTATCCTAGACTAAGAGATCACCTGCTATACTTGTCGAATTTTTTGTATTTTTTTACATTGTTTACATTGACTTAGAAATTTTTTGAGCGAATCCACTGAGATAAAATTGATGTTTCTAATGGAAAAATGAAAATATATTATTGACTTATAAGAGATGTAAGAGGAATAATATTGTGCAGGTAAATGATAACACTCATTAAAAAAAATTCGTATAATGTTATTTGACAAAGGGGAAGGAAAATGATCTTATTAAATACTAAGAAGCCATAAAATTCCCAGTATAATAATTCTGTTAAAAACCAAAAATGTAAAAGATAATTCAAAATATAATTCTTTGGTTTAGAGATTAATAACTATAATTATCGTACATCTTTAATTAACAAATCACCTTAAAACAACATTTTCTTTGCTGTTTAAGAAGTTTTTCAGAGAAAAAAAGAGTATTTTACTGTTTCAAATTTGAAAATTTTACATTAATATCAATGTAGAAGGATGTCAAGTAAACGATGTAAGAAATCTACTGGCTATTTGAACAATAGCCATGTTCTCTTGTAGGATACTATTTCGTTTCAAGAAATGTTCACTTTGGTTTTTCAAAAATGTTATTACTGCTGTAGTTATACTAATGTAATTATTTGCAAATAATAAATTATTTGTGATGTACAAAAATAAGCTTATAAATTGATATGTCCTTCAATCACTATCTGTACTACCTCAGGAATGACAGGCTAATAATTATATCCCATTTAGATGTTTACGTTATGCTTAAATGAGACGTTATGTTTTATATACTCAAGAAATTTGACATTAAGTTACTTATAGTAAAGTAGAGTGTAGGCCACTCCAGATTTTTTTTTATAATTTGTAGATCAATCTATCTGTGTATTAGTACCATTATTTTTCTATTTCACAGAATAAACCAAAATAGTCCCTTCAAGATTTTAAAATGTTTTTATTTCGTTCGGAAAATATCAAAAAAATTTAGAAAAAGCTGTCTGGTCATAAAATAACTGAAGAAGTAACTCAGACATAGCATCCGTTTTGTAATAAACAACAAAAGAGTATAATTCCCTTCCTTCAACATTACTCTAAGACAGTGGCATTCATAAACACACAAGATAAGAACAATATCCGATATTAAGTTTTGTTTAAGGGTGCAACATCCTGTTTTATTGGAACTTTGTCTAGACATCCGTCCACCATTCAATGGAAATCGCCAGCAAATATGTGTTCCATAAGTGTTTATGTTTAATTTGAGTATTTCATTCTTCTTTTATATAAAATTAACCCATTAAAACATTTCCGATGTTTTTATTCAACCTCTACATAACGATCTATTTCACTCGATTTACTTGAAAATTTTTTATGTAAATGTACATAAGACCTATTGATCTAAGATTTTTTTTCTTATAGATATGTAGCCTTTGCAGTCATTGGAATTATATGCACTTTTTTTATAAATTACTAATTCCATTTTTCAATTTTTAGAAAATATTTTTTGTTTATAATCAAACGTTTGGAGTTAAATAAATATTTTATAACATCATAAAATGTACCAAAACGCCCCTTTTTGTTAATGTAATTTTCAAAAAAAAAAATTCCCTCAACTTATTCTGCTATAATGTGATATTTTTGAGAATAGTTCTATTCTGATCTGTCAAACATTATTTTGTATCCACATACCAAGCTTTCAAATTTAATAATGCGTCATATTTTAACATTTTTTAAACAAATATGATTTTAGTTGTTTTAAAAATCTGATGATTTCTACTTACTTGATTCTCTTATTACTACAATAGTGGCAAAACTTCAATACTCTAGAGTTAGTAGTTTGTTAGAAAAATTATACTGTTTAAACATACATTTTTCTCAAAAAGGTGACCTTTTCATCATGCAATATTGTCCCCAAATAATAGAGCACATATACTCAATGAGGCCAATTTTTGTGTAAAATATGAATTTAGTTTAGGTTAAATTAGGTGGCAGTGGCAGTCCAACAAGGAAACACACATAGGCCGAGCCTTGTGAGTAGAACCAATCTTCTCACACAAAGAAGATTGATTCTACTTCGGGAAACTTCTTTTCTAAGCTTAATGATAATAGGGTACCTCTGGTATTTAATACAACTTAAAATACCAAGTGAGCTGTTTTCGTGTAACAGTGGCGTTGTACATACCCCATGCTATGGATATACTGTTATTAAAATAATAATAAAATTTATCATGGTTAAGTGCAGTACAATGGTATTGTGTTGTTCAGAGAACTATTGGCTTGGACACCAATCAAGGAGAAGAAAGTTAGACTTACGATATTGGCGAAAAATTGTTTCTGAAAGAATATGAAGGCACTCATCACGATTTGTTTTATAACTGAATTGAGAATAATAAATTATGGTGATTCTGATATGAAACCGGCAAGTACAACTGCTGTCACGTATGACAATCTAATGCATACATACGGTTCATATATCTTATGTCTTTCAAGTCTTATCAGGTCTTATCATATGTCTTTCAAGAAAAATACAAGAGTTACTAACATTAAATATATGTTTGAAAAGAAAAAAGAAACAGAATGAAAGAAGGAAAGAGAGAGGGAATAGAGAGGGGATGTAAAAATATCATGAGAACATTTAAAGGTGAAGAAATGAGAGAATTTGTGTTAAGAGTGAATTTAAATGAGCTGGATAAATAAATGATGTATTATAAATTAAACAGGAAATGTATTAGAAATATATTAATGTACTCCCAAAAAATTATATGAAGAAAAAGGTGTTATACAAGAAATGTTGCTGATGAAGGAGATTATGATGAATGAAGCAGAAGATTGACAGAGAGGTAAGAGGGTTGCAGAGAGCATGTTTAGCGGTGGGGGTTTGTTTGGCCTAAGGATAGTAAGTATTAATTGCAGGGCTGCATGAGGCTGTACCCATGCAAGAGACCTTCGAGACTGGTTCTCGGAATAATTCATTGTGCAGTCCGGACCGGTCTTGACTGCAGTGGCTTTATCGACCTGAATGCTAATCCGTAGCACGCCTTACTAGCTGGCCCAGAACCCAGAAAACTCGACCGTCTCTAACGACCCTGCCCCGTCTTCAGTTCGCCCTTAGCACTAATGGCTCTTCAACATCACTTCCACTCTAACATAAATGACAAACAACATTGTCAACATTCTAAATAGACTACTTATTTTAATAATTTAAGAACATACCATAATAAAGTTCTTTAAACCGGGACCAACCAAGCCCTATCGAGAAAAAATACCATGGTTGTAAAAAACAAAATCATTGATATTATAATATTTAATTATTACATTAATTTAATTAACCATGAGTATCTTTATTGTCATAAAACTACTTTCAATAGATACTTTTTTTTGTACTCTTTCTTATAAGGCATATAGAGTAAATAGATATTTTTATTGCAAAAGTGTTACATTAAGCAAGAAAATGGAGATTGCCATAAAAAGTTAGATGCGCTGTAAGTCTCATAACTGTTGCAATTTGATTACAGTTGTTACAGTGGTGATGTTGATTAACCAATGGCGGGAAAATACTTTGCAGTCATTTGGAGCGCAACAAGCATGGAAACAAGTACTAAGCAAGTCAGATATAATCCACTGTCTTGAGGGTTCAGGGGCCCTTCCCTCGGTGGGTTCTCTTTCTATGGAGAGACCTTCTGATTCCCATGTTTCTATCCGTTAGCGCCCCCGCCTGGGCAACACGTTACACTGATTGCACAGACTGGCGGAAGACATTTATAACCACTTATCTTACCTGTAGCCAAGACAGGATCAATCGGACTCTAGAGTCAGGCGTTTTACCCGCGAACTCTTCAAATATTATCGGTACCACTGTGGTGGCAGGTGTAGCTCATGAAGAGTTTCTTGTCAAGTTGCCTATGTACCGTCATTGGTATCGGACTTGTGGTGACTATAGTTCTTTACCCAGGAGGGTAGAGTTGCTGTGTCAAAAGCAGCGAATTCTTCGTTAGAGTCAAAAACCCAACTCATGTCGTTTGATCATTGATATATATATACTAATTAGACTCTACAAATTAGATGAAGTTTTGATTAACGGGATAATTAAACAGATGAAGACTTCATCATTAAACACATTCAGGGCTGCCATCAATTCTGGAAATTTCAATCAGCCAAGTTAACAAGTATTTATTGTTTTTTTAGTTCACTTGCTCTCCGAAGATGTGTTAACGAAAGGCCTTAGAGCATTGTTTCAAAAATTGTTTTCATTGTGGTAAATTAATCCATATATATATATACTATAATATGCTATATTATATTATATATATGCATAAAAATCACAACAAATTTACCCGTGATGAGATCAATGTAGTTTAAACCACAAGAAAAAAGGAAACCAATAGAAATTAATGTTCTAATTCTTATTTCTATTTTCTTCTATTTTCTTTGTAGTTTGTGGTTTATGAAATATATGAACTTTCCTGTATAATATATATAAATTGGATTAAAGTTAGCGTTATGCAACTGTTGGCTGAAAGCCTTAGACTTCCAAGATTGGATAAAAATCTATTACATCTTACTCTTTTGAACAAACATAGAAATGAAATATTACCTAATCAGTCAATATAAATGTCTGTAAATGTATTGTAAGGAACATACTCTACGATATTTCTTGAAAACTTTAAAGTCACTTGTTTAGTGTTGCTGCATCTTCAGAGAACTAGTTTTGTTTTACTCTTTATTTTTATGTAGCAAGTTTTCCTAAACTAAACTGTTTGTGAAACGGGTTTCGTTTTATTTTAAAAGTGAGCGAACATTCTCACATCCATTTTCTCATGGCTCGTTATAGAAACAAATTTTAGCATAACCTCTAGAACTCATATTTATAGGAAATTGGAAGGTAATATCGAGAAGCTTGTCTTGTCGAGGAATTCGCTCTTTCATCCCATTTTTACACTACAAAGGCTTGAAGTTACGAAAACAATATTTTACAGTATTGCTGTTTATACAATTTAAGTCATCTGTTTCTTTGACTATATGTTTTTAGTACGATAGCCCTACTTTCAATGTTATATTATAGCTACTCTTGCTATATATTTCCTATTTTCCATAACACCCAATATCCTCCATTAGCTAATGCCAGATGTTAATCCTGTTTATATAAATTTGTCACATTTCTGTACGTAGTTGGTAGTTGAAACTTCATTAGTAATGATATTCGAATGTTGTGGCAATGTGGCAATTATAAAACTCTATTTGTGGGAGATTTGAATTAAACAAAAACAGTGATCCTAGTGTCTAATACAGGGGTGGGGAACCTTTCTTGGAGTAAAGGCCATTTTAGCATTGTCCACATCACCAAAAGGCCACCATGAATGAATAAGCAAGTTCTTATATAATAGTTACATTGTAAAATTCTTGAATCTATCATTACATTACTCGATCAGTGCATCTAAAACTGAATCGCATCTTTCAAAAGATTCAACAGTGTCCTCATTGCCTTCGTTTATTACCCCACTAATAAACTGGGGTAATAATAATAATATAATAATCTGTAATATAATAATAATAATAATAATGTAATCATAATTTACACAGGAAAATTATTTTTTAAAGCTGAGACTTTTCAAGAAATGATTGAAAAATAGTTATCTTTCTAAATACCAGAATTTTTGTCCTAATTACCAGAATTGTTATTCTTTATATTTTGAAACATTTTCTCAACAAATCACAGAAGGCGGAATTTCATGGTTCAAAAGGCCAGATGCGTCCTTAAGGCAGCAGGAATACCAACTTGACTCAACTTTCCAAGAAGCGTTGCTGTGTGTTTATGGCATTTAATTGCGAACTGAAGATTCATTTATCAGCATTACACTGATTATGCAATTAACTTTTTTAGAAACGCAGGCACCTGTAACACCGACTGATAGTTACACTAGCTTATATCTGATGGATCATAATGAAATTAGACTCAAAAATATCACATTTCAAAATAATGAGCAGAATATTTTTTTTAAAGAAATGAACTGTAAATTACTATGACAATTTAATGACTTCAGAATTTTTTATACGATCAACAACTGATTACAATATAATGAAATGTTGTAAAAAAATGTATATATTAAATTGGTATGCTGGATTTAAAAATATCCAAGAAATATTAATTGTTCAAAAAGTAATATAGTACCAAAATCTGAAAACAAACTTGGAATGACTGGTAACTCCTTGTGTTTACGCGTTTGTCTGTTTACGTCGAGTTAGATATTACATTATCATTATCAAAACAAACATGATGACTAATATGTAATATTGCAGATCATTCAATAAGTAAATTAATGTGCTATTAATTATGATTAAATTCTTACAACTCTCAAGGAAACAATAATGTAATGATAAATTAAATATTTTTATTGTACATACAGGGCCCCTTGTATTCATTTTACGAACGAAGTAGGCACTTCACGAAGCATTTAATGATTTCTACATTGCGACGGTCATTTCGTACTTTATAATGCTTTTATTTTTAAATTTCACTGTAGACCTGCAGAGATAACTTTTATTATTTTTCAACAGAAAATAAAACAGATGAGATCTATACATCATAGTTTAAGCTATTATTTGTTGCATATAATTTACTGATTATAGTATGCTGAATAAAATCCAAAAAAATATAATAAAATTGGTACCCAGAAATAAAATTGACGTATATTCACGTAAATACTTGAAAAACAAAATATAATACTTGACATATTACTGTCGTGATACGTCTGTTACAAGAGCAGTTAAATAGAGTTTAAGAAGTGAGAAAATCAGTTGATATGAATTTGTCATTATTTTACCAGACATACAACTATATTCTGAAGGACTACAAAGTATGAGGGCTACTTCAATCACAGCGTAGAAGAATCATTTACCAGGCCTAGAACTGCTACGACACCTTGGCACTGGCACCATATAACAATAAAAAGAAATACACACAAACTTGCAAATATATTGGCATTTAACATTAAATAATACCAATATAATATTTTTAAATTGTTTTCAATGTTGTTGTTCAATGTCGCTGGGTGAGAAGCAGTTTTTCTTCTCGGGTGATTGCCTGCATAGAAGGTAGGGGGAGCTAGACCCCCGACCCTCTCCTGTGGGTAAGAGACACTGATTGTGCAGTGTCCTTGTAACTGGTACCTACCCCCTAGGTAAGGCCAGGCCCGGGTTATAGGTCACTTCCCCTTCGGGGGGACGACCCAGGTCACTCACCAGTATTGCAGTCCATAAACTGTTCAGCTTGTAGGTGCGCTGGCCAGTAATTGTTTTCAATGTTTCAATTGATTAAGAACAAAAGCCACATAAGGAGATAGATGAAATTTCAAATAATGAAATTAGTTTGAATGTAAGTAGGATTATGTGTGTATTGGAGAAACGGTGGAGTATTTTAGATAATTACACGTGTCATTTGAATATTGAGTAAGGTAATGCGGAGGTGGTATAGTTAATAATATTTGGTTGTATAATATGTGAAACTTAGATGTTATTTCAAGTTAATGACATGCGGTGGGAAGCGGTGATATGGAATGAGAAGACTGGCGGCTTTGGGCTTAAAAGCAGGCTTGTCATTGGTTGACCGAGTGCTATTAGCGAAAGGTGGTGTGGCTTCGATGTTGGGGAACACATGGGTGGTACCCGCAATGATCATCTGCGGTGCAAGGAAGGGTTGAGAAGATTCTCAGGCTTCAGCTAAGATCGTGTGCCGTATTTGATCAGTCTACCACGCGTCCAAGGCAGTATTGCAGAATTAATGAGCCTCAGGCAAGAAGTGGTCACTATTTCAAATAGTAACCACCCCTTGCCTTGGTTATTTGGCAATAATATCCTGCCAAAGAATGGCGAATATACCTGTGAGGTTAAGGTTGCCATGCATAATGAAGTCAATGCATAGACGTTATTTGAATTTAGCGATATCAAACCAAGCAAGTTATTGTCAATATAGCTGAAACAATGAGATTGAAAAGGTTGAGAAATGGATACGGTTTGATTTGATGCTATTTTAATGCAAGTTGGGCTACCAGCAAGAAAAATGGCTGATGTTGAAAAATATATTAGATGCTTAACATTAGTAATATAATTTGTAATGAATAGTTAGAAAATTTATAAATTTTATGGTTTATTTATTATGTTCTTTCTAGACTTAAACTTAACTTCAACCAATATTTTCGTCGAACATAAAGGTTTTATAGCCTCTATAAAGTAAACACTCGAAATTGTGCAGAAAATATAAAATAAAAATGGATAGAAATGCTTTGTAATATTTTTTTATACTTTGTTATAAAACAATATATGGTTGAGATACTAGAAATGAAATGTAAATATAACTTATTTATTGCACGAAAGTAAACATTATTTGAAAATAGCAAACAATCTAAATTTTATTGCATTGGTGGTACGTGAATAAAGAAACAATGGCTTCAAAGAGGCTGTTCTTATTGTATGTTAGATTATTTTGCTATATTATTTTTTACTAAAAATAATATATGTGAAAAGGAGCGGTCAACTTATTGATATATCGTGAAGATGATAATATATGGATCTGTTAAGCACAAATCGTCAGAGTGTTGTATCACACTGCTAAAGCTGATGATGATGATGATGATGATGATGATGATGATGATGATGATGATGATGATGATGATGATGATGATGAATTGTTCTTATTTCATTTCAAGAATAATTAATTCATGACTGGAGGTAATTTTTTTGTTACTATATTCTTTCAATGCATTCTAAAAGGGTTTAGTATATAGCAGCTCCTAGTGTGGAATAGTTTACATCCGTTTCATTCGTTTATATAAATTTCAAAGAACTTAACAGTTTGTGGACTCTTTAGTTGTTTCATACATTTCTTAGTAATGACTGAGAGCTTAAATCACAAGAATGCCAGCCGTAATAGTAGCAGTACAGACCCTTGCCACGCAAGGGCACATCCGGCGGGCTGTCTGTAACGCCAGTGCCATTAGATTATACGCTACATTATAGTTGAATTGCACAACTACAATCATTATAAATCATATCAATAACTTATATTTTATTAGTGTAATGATTTTGATTATATTAATACATCGTTAAGGAATCAGAACATGGATCAAGAAATCATGAATATTATCAATTAATCAAATGTAATAAACAAAAAATAACAATCAATTTATTGAGTATATTGGCGACATATGAGCACATGAAATACGAGTAGTTGTATAATACAGTTGAACTTTATAGAGGACATAAAACTTTCAGTTCATGTATAATTCAAGTACCTGCTACGAAATATTGTATATAATTATACCATTAAACCGAGGTGTCCTGCGTGTTGCTTACATTATATAAGAAGACACTGAGAATCAAAATAATAATTTCCCTCTGCAGGTTTGTTTATTTTTCATTTTCTAGCTATGATTGCTAGTAGTTAAGTACTAATTTTACTGGCACAATGAATGCGCGGGTGTAAATGGCAGCATATTCCAATACATGTGTCTAACTAGGCCTGTTTTATGTATAATATTCAAGTAGTCACTGAAATGTGGCAGCATTGTACTAAATATCTGTCTTACAAGTTAGTCACTGCCATGACTAATTATCAATTGTAAACTTGATAATTATCATTGAAATCGAAGTTTTTTGTGACGAGCAATATTTAAAAGTGTTGCACTGCTCCCAAACTTTAACAACCAATACAAAATTTATCAATGCTACAGCATTGTGTAGCAAATATATGTCATTAAGTTAGGGACCAGTATGTTTGTAACATATTCCATCTAACCAGGTACTTCTGTCTCAAGAAATTACCAAAACCAGGGCAACATCAACATAACAGAATGTGACCCAAGTCATGTTACTATTCTTGTAAAGTGCAAAAAGTGCTTGTTAGTTGGGATAAATTGAAAAGAAAACCTATGTTTTAAAATATCAAGAAGTAAGAATTATAGTAAGGGGAATTTGAACTCTTTATGGCACTTCAGTTTCTATTCTCTATATTTTTATTATAAATGTGCTTCAGGTGTCTACTCCTGAAACAGCTCCTAGTGGTGCGTTATTATGGGACACAGGAGACATTTTTATTTGCTCGGTTATTATTTGTTATTTCTTGGGCTATTTTTTGAATGATTAAGGTAGGTAATTTAACTAATGGCGTCCGCTTTTTAATTTTCATTATAGTGCAGTGTCATAATGATAAGATATTTTATGGATGAAAGTCAAAGGGAACGTTTCAGAAGTAATCCAGTTATTGTACTCTTGTAATCAGTAAGAAGTATTCGGTGATCATATCCTCCTCAGACTATTTGTTAATAGTTATGGGAATGGAAGAAGTTAGACCGGTGTTTCCAAACACTTTTATCACTTCTCCTCTCAAAGCACAATTCAGCCATCCCCCACCCCTCTAATCGTTATATAACTCTATATAATCATTTGAAAAAAATGCATCATATCCCAATAGATTTCAATGGTGGAATAAAAAAAATTTAATAATCTCACCTTTCACTCAGAACTCCTAATGAGATTAATGCCATTTGTGTTTGCTAACGTATTTACTCTAGAATCAATGCTGCTCAGAAGTAGTTTCAAATCCCTCTTTTTTACAATTTGTAGACAATTTCTTTTCTTAATAAGAAGTTTAGAAACTGCACTAAATCCGAATTCAGTCGTGTAAGACAGTGGAAAAGAAAGGAAGTAAAGTTTAATTGCCTCCCATAAATTTCGATATCATTTGGGAATTTCTTTCTTCATTGAAAAATCTACATATGATTTCTGCATAATACAAAGTAGTTTTTATAATAGAAAATTAAGTATTCTTGAAGTTTGAGATTATTGTCAATTGTTCAAACAAGTAACACTAATCTGGAAACTTCTCATACCAATTGATCCTCACTCAAATCATTGGTTTATTATATTCTAAGATTTGGCTGACTGTGTCGAACAGAAAACAAAACTTGGATAACCACCTCATATCAGCGAGGCGAATGAAACTATCAAATTCTTCAATAATATCAATACAAGCTTCATGTAATACTCAGGGATTGAGGTGTTGGCTGCTCATGTTATTCACGAATATACACCAATGCTTAGGGAATCATGAAGATGACAGTTCATGTTTTTGGCAGCCAAATGATGACGATGAATTACAAAATATCTCGTAAAAAATTTTTGGTACTGTTTATCTTTTTTTTTTTTTTTTTTTTAATAAGAGGGAAATTCTTAATATTTTCAGTCAAACTGGTTATAGTTTTCTATCTTAAACTAAAGATTTCTTTGATTAAAAGGCCTCACATGTTTTGTATTTTATACCATTAATTTCGTTATTACATAACAGTTCTATTATGTAATGCTTATTATTAGCCATCTTGAGTAGAATTACTTCAAAAGAGCAAAACTGACTGCTTAGAACATATAACTAACGATATGAAGTATACTGCTAATCTATATTATCAGGGGCTCCCATAAACGTTTAGACCTTTTGAGTGTCCACGAACTTTTGGACACATAGTTACCTTCTCGCTTAGACTCGCACACACACAGACACACACACACACACACACACACACATAAATACACCTTTTTAAAATAAATTATAGAAATTGGTGAGTGTGTGTGTTTAGACGTTTAGACCTTTTGAGTGTCCACGAACTTTTGGACACATAGTTACCTTCTCGCTTAGACTCGCACACACACATACACACACACACACACACACACACACACCACACACACATAAATACACCTTTTTAAAATAAATTATAGAAATTGGTGAGTGTGTGTGTTTAGACGTTTAGACCTTTTGAGTGTCCACGAACTTTTGGACACATAGTTACCTTCTCGCTTAGACTCGCACACACACACACACACACACACAAACACACACACACACACACACACACACACATACACCTTTTTAAAATAAATTATAGAAATTGGTGAGTGTGTGTGTTTAGACGTTTAGACCTTTTGAGTGTCCACGAACTTTTGGACACATAGTTACCTTCTCGCTTAGACTCGACAACACACATAAACATGCACAGACACTAACTACACACACACACACACACACACATACACACACCCAACCCAACACAACACACCACACACACACACACACACACACACACACACACACACACACACACACACACAAATACACCTTTTTAAAATAAATTATAGAAATTGGTGAGTGTGTGTGTTCAGACGTTTAGACCTTTTGAGTGTCCACGAACTTTTGGACACATAGTTACCTACTCGCTTAGACTCGTACACACACACACACACACACACACACACACACACACCACATAAATACACCTTTTTAAAATAAATTATAGAAATTGGTGAGTGTGTGTGTTCAGACGTTTAGACCTTTTGAGTGTCCACGAACTTTTGGACACATAGTTACCTACTCGCTTAGACTCGCACACACACACACACACACACACACACACACACACACATAAATACACCTTTTTAACATAAATTTTAGAAATTGGTTAGGCTCAGTTTAATCAAATTGTATATAACTGATGAAATCTGTAATTAGTGATATTTCATTAGTACTATACTTTACTATTAGTAAAGGTAAAGAGTACTTATGAACATAATGTATGTGTAGTATTTGTTTTGCAATACAGACACACTTTGGCCAGCACTACCCCCCAAAAAACCAAGCCTCCTCTTCCTCATTAATCTCCATCTTGGGAATTTCTTTCTAAGTGTCTTCAAGTGATGTCTTTCTGTCTTGATAACAAACATGCTTTATAGATTTGGTTAAAGGTGCTATGAGTCGTCGTTAATATCCTGTGAACCTGAGCTCTCAGTAATTTAGTTTTGAATACATTTCATATAGTCCTATTCTTTATGTTTCTCATTCTCATTTCTGTAGATGCATTCATCCAGACTCTTTTAAAGTTAGAGTGTTTTATTAAGAGGTTGTCCCAGGTGAAACATACGAGCTGTTTTCCATTTTAAAGAATGCTAGGTCAGATAGCTAGCTCCTCCTCTTCACTTCCGTCTTCTTTTTCTGTGGAATACAAATTCTGCTTTTCAGAAACAGAATAAACTTTATGACTTCTTTGGCAAGTAATGTTTATAAAATTCTAGTTATTTTTTTTACATTTCTACATTTGATTCTGTAAGCAACTAACAGAGTTCTGAATTATTATATTTTAAATATTTATGAGTCATTAACCCTCCAATTATTTTAGACTTACATATATCTTATAATATATTTACACTTTTTCGATGAAAATACGATCCGAAATGGACAAATACAATTAATGTACATAAAGAAACATAGAAAAATTAAAAACACACACTTACAGTTTCTAATTTTGGTATTTTCGTTGAACCGTTTTTAGGTGAGATAAGAGAGGGAAACCAAGCGCACTGGTACAGAGACGGTTGGAGATTTATATATATAATAAAATAAAAATAGAATATGGTTTTGTAATAGGACATCAATTTTCTATATATAAACCGAGTGAATGAATAGTTCTAATATAAATAAGAACGCGGTCAGGTGTTTTTCAGATTGAAGTTTGAAAAAGGCTAACATTTTCGTTTTATTAAAAGGCTTGACTGTTCGATTTATCCTTGAGTTGATAAACTGCTGGCTGACGATCTGCCTCCTATAATGCATGTACTGTTGAGGTTACTCCTCGAGTTAAATATGTTTTTAAGTGAATTAAACTTTTTTTAAAAAAAAAGTTTATTTTACAAGAAGCTACACTTGTCAAGACATCAATACAAGAATTAAAAAAAGTTATGTCTAATTTACGACTAACGTAGTTAACAACAGATCTCAAGTCTTTATTTGTTGAAACGCTATCAGTGATAGCGGTAGGGTGTTTTCTAGTGTGGGCTAGGTGAACCACCAAGAGCGTGCAGATGTGTCTGTGGTCAGCGGTTGAAGTTTCCTATGACTGATAAAGGTTTTGTCCGCAGGAGTTTCTGTTGTCTGCGGTTGTTGTTTTTTATAACTGATAAAATAGGTTTCCAATAACTCTGGGTGATAACCTCCTCAGTAAGCCTTATCTTTACGTGTCATCGTGATGACTTCTCTGTCTTGATAATAAATATGATTCTGAGATTTGTTTCAAGTTGTTTTGGAGTCGTTGCTAATATTCAATAAACCTGAGGTCTCAGTATTTTAGTTTTTAACACATTTCATCTATTTTTCTTCTTCGACAACATATTTATCTTGAAACGTCGACAACTCTCAAATGTCAACGTTTCATTTATTACATCAAACATTCGTCAAAGGTCTAAAAACAGATGAAAAAAATTATTCATTAAATATAGATATAAACAAAAAAATCAGAGACTATCAGGAGTAGACTATAATAGAGGACGAAGTGAGAGAGGTTTCCGAAGGACACACGCCGAAGGACGGAGCGCGAATGAAACATATTTTTTTATTTCTTTTTCTTTCTTTTTCTGTGACTTGCTTTCTGTGATTAGGAGTTTTGTGGTCCGTGTGGACCGTTTAGTCAATTTAGTATATATATATTACAATAAATTATATTTAAAACAATCTGCTGCAAAACCTGTTATGAAGAAATACTATTAAATTTCATATTATATGATTTATATAATTAACTGATGTCTGGTTCCTTTTAACACGTATCATTTCCAATGTTCTTCTTATAGAATGCTGGGGTAACTTTAGGTACATGTGGTTTCAAAACTTTGCGAGAAGTACTCAGATAACTCCTTTCCCTAATTTATTATCCCTTTTCCTCTTATTACTTTCTGCTATCTTATTATAACCTATACCTTTAACCTTAATCAATATACCTCTTTTATCCTATAACATTATTTAATATCTGATATTAGTTATAAATGTCTCCTTCTATTATGCACAAGTTTATTTAATCTGCCTCTTTCCCTTATAACTTCTTTTCAACTTCTTCTTTCACTTTGAATCTTCTTTAACCATTCTAATAACCATAAACCAGTCCTAAACTATTTTTCATATACCTTACATAACTCTCTCCCCTCGTATTATTGCCTTCTTTAACCTTATTTTCTTCTGCTAATATATTACATAATTTTCTTGTTTCTTATCTTTATTTAAACTTCCGTTGTAATAATTTTTTAATCTTTTCTAATTCACTGGGGATATATATAACAAGGAGATGTATTATAAGACAAAATTTCACAATAAAGACGTGAAATAACAACCAATGTTCAAACCACAATAAGAAATGAGAAAAAAAAAAGACTAAGATCTTTTATTTGCTACAGAGTGTCCTCGCCAACACCAAAACCCAACTCAATTGAATTGTTGGAAGATTTTACTCTTTTTTTTTCATTTGTTATTGTGGTTATTAACATTTATATTTATGTAATAACAATTAATTATGTAATGAAAATTAATGACAAAAAAAAGCAAAAAGAGAGAATATGAGACGTATATGAGAAGTATCTCCAATTTTTCTAAGATAACAACAACAATTAATGTTTAAATTATAATTAAGCAAAATTATTCTCAATGGAGTTTCGATTTTGTGACGTCATCACAATCAATGAAAACATTACAGAAAAGTGAGAGTATTGCGTTAAATATCATGTTACAAGCGTACTCACAGTCATAGCAAGGGCATTAAGAGGAACTTTGCGTCCGTCCAACAAATACATCCCTTTACCAACATGAAAAATAACATTTAGTTTAGTAGAATTTAGTGTAACATACTAAATTTCAATGTACGTTATGAAGTAAAAATAGTTTCTGTTATAAGATTATTTAGGGTAATACATTTTCCATCATGTATAACAACTTTTACCATAATTACATTCAAAGTCATTAAAATAGCTTTTCTGTTTATAACAACATTAAAGTTAAGAGCTATTCATGTATTACATGATATATAGATCTGTTAACTTTTCATAGTGTTGGATAACTTTCCAGAACACTATTGAAAATATTTTCTGAAATGAATCAGAAAGTCTCAAATTTTTGATAATATATTTTTTTCTGACTATTGCCTAGGATACTGATTATTGTAAATTAGAAATTAGTGTAAAGATAGAATAGAATAACAATTTTTGGTTTTAGAAATTTGGGTGATATGATAGATAAAGACATTTTTGACAATGATAGCTTTTCCTTATTAATTAGAAGGAATTTCAATCTACCTATAAAGAACGGAAGAAGTGAAACAAACCTGTTATAATGATGCATTTACGATGAGTGCATTCTATTTGTCATATCATTCGAGTTTCTGACCTTGAAGAACTCGTCTTCTAAGTTACATCTCAACAAAATGAAGACCTTATTAAAGCGCATCACCGAAGGACTTTCGTCTGAACCTGTGATAAAATGTAGACAGAAAACAAAATCTCCCATGATATTTAACTCTAATTTATAAATAAAACATGGAAAATATAATTCATAATTACATTTACTTTTTTTCGCTATTATACAACGTAATGAAAGTATATGAATTGTTAAGTTTTGTAATAGTCAATAAGATTTACACAAAATATAGATCTTAAGGTTTACAAAACCCTTTATCCAGCATGGTTGCGCTGAACTACTTGTTGTTCAAAAAGTAAATTATGATTACTTACGAAAGTATACATCTTCATAAAACTAAAATGTATTCATGTCTTTGAAGGATGTTTGGAATTATTCTTGATCACTTCAGCAAAACACGAAAAAATTATATTTTCTTTATGTGTAGTGACAAATTTAAAGCTAATAAAGTTATTTCCGGGATGCAGACAGAAATATATCTTTTTACATTGGTGTAACTACGATTATGAAAGGGCTTTATTAGACTCCGCATTGTAAAATAAATAAAAATTTTTTTCTTGAATAAGGGTTTTTACATTGAAATAACGGAATACTGTCAATTAATTTCAGTTCAATTTAGATCAAATTATTTGACTTCATCTGACTTCCTGTGCCACAGTGATGTTTGAAGGATTTTCGGTGATGTGAAATCTTTAAAAGGAACTGAAAATATTGCTCGTTAAATTGTATTTCTGACGTGGGCTACAGTGGCCCTGTGTAAAGTACGCGAACAGATAAACCTCTCTCTCTGGTAGAGGAGTGCTGGCATTCTATAAAGGAATTGTGTTTGGTGGGGACAAAGCGGTTAGGAGGGCGCTCTGATTGAGAGGCATGTTTTAAAGATGACGACGCAGATTGATTCCGAATGCACATACATCACGTGACTAAAGGCTGTGCAATGCTGCAGCTGAATCATTCATAACCAGCCGAGTGCAGGCGATGACTTGATTCGCCTTTATGCATTACACCTTACCCCAGTCTAATCGCATTCCCGTCATTAATAACTTCCCTTCCTATCAAAACACGTCTTATTCATTTCTCCAATCAGAAGTAAAATGCTTATTTATTAACTCAGTGGTTTGTATTTTGTAATCAAACAAAAAACAATAAGTTGTTTTATCGAACAATAGTATGATGCAGATTTGGTTTGGTAGCAATTTCATATTATCTTTTGTCGCCTATTTCGATTAGAGTGGTAGAATAAAAGCTGACTTGCTGATATTAAATAAATTGATTGAAGAAAATTATTTAAAAATTGAAGTAGGTTAGGTTAGGTTGCAGTGGTAGTCCCACAAGGGAACACATGTAGGCCGAGCATTGGCTCTTTGTGATACCACACAATCAAGATTGATTCAACAGTGGAAGTCCTACATTTCGCCTAACTCAAGTGTATTTAGAAATAATTGAAGTATAAATTGTATTTCAAACAAGGAACACGTCAAACGTTCAAAGCGTATAGTGTGCGAATAGCCTATGTTTTTTATTTAGAATAAGATATACCGACTTTTGACATTTTTCTGGCAGAGCCACCAACATTACATATTTAACTGTAATAAAATAATAAATTGTCCTACGCTAGTGAGTGGACCTTTGTAAGAAGTGAGATAGTCTTTGAAATTGTATGTAACAATCTGTGGAAAGCAACCTAAATTATTATACACTACTTTTGCAAAGGTATTAGAGAAAAATACTCAAAACAACTACGGCAACAACAGATAACACTCTCTCAAGTAGGTCATAGAGTTAAGGTAAAACTATTGTATCATGGTCCGATGGACATTTTGGGTGTTATAGGTACAGCAAGTCTGATGAAATCTTTTCTAGGGCTAGTATGTCTGCCCCCGATTTCACTACACAAATAGACCAAACAAGAGGAAAAACAATCAGTTATTGAGCAGCTGGAGTAGAACAAAATTAAACCGGTTTAAACGTGGGATCAAGGAAAAAAACGTCATACTAAAAGTATAAAACTAATGTTTTGTTTCTAAAGGACATCCAAAAAATGGAGTATTATTAACTGAAAAGTATTTAATATAAGAAAAGTGATAAATAATTTTGATTGCTCAGAGAAATTATAACTGTATTCAGAAATCAATAAATTTGTTTTATTCTGCTTACCAATTATCCGCTGGTATATGAAAATATATTTAATATATTTTGTACTTAAAAAAGAGGATGGGTATCCTATAGCTCTTTAAGAAACAGTTTCAACCAAAACTAGCAAAATTATTCTTAAAGGTTCAGGTGACAATGATATTAAACATTTGATGAAAAAGTTAATAACATATTTTCATACTAAAGACATCTTTTATTTTTTGTGCATAAAACTTTTAGTTCAATCCCAACAACAGCCTCTACAACTTGTGAATTTTGTTATCATGTTAAAAAACTTCAGCTATACCACAATGCATGCATATTATTATTACCACTGAGGTTAGTATGATTTATATTATTATTATGGCAAACCGTCATACCTCGTACAACGATGTTGGTGTCGTTGGAACGCTTTCGGACGTTGTCCATCTTCAATGGCAACTAACTAACTCGCAACGTCCAAAAGCGCTCCAACATCTCCAACATCATCGTACGTGCTATGACGGTTTGCCATAATAATAATATAAATTATACCACAATGCTTTTACAGCCATATTGAATAGTCATTTGATAGTGCACAAATTTAAAAGATTGAAAATTATTTTTTCACCAAGATTATAGAGTAGTGTACTTTTTAACTCATAAACTGTATATTAGTAGAAAGTTATTTTCTAGGATTTACATCCTAGTTCAGTACTGCCTTATAATTGTTGGTTGTACAATTAAATTACATTAACTGCTCAGAAATTAATTTTTGGAAAGAGAATCTTATCTTAATGTTGGTTCTCTGAAGTTACCTAAAAAGTTTCTTAAGTCTGCCCTCAAAGATACAGCAGTATTTCTAGATTTTTAGAATGTACTGTATAAACCTGTTAAACTTGGCTTATCCACAATGCACATGACCATTACCACAAGATAACAGGTAATTCATGAATGTTTCAGAATGTGTATAACATTTTCAGATAGATACCAGATGGAAGAAAAAGAAAAAATTACTTCAGACTAAATTCTAATTAAACTAATTTTTAAATAACCTGAAGAAGATAAATTTCATTTCAACAAGTGAAAGGACAATGTACTTATAATAACTTGAAAATAATTTACCTTATTAACAAGGTTATCTGTGGTGTTTATTGAAATTGCGAATGGATGGTTGTTGACAACAATCCAGGAATCAACATATGAACAATTGAGTGAGTTACACAAATAGTGATATGTTAAATGTGGGTGATTAAGTTAAGGTGGAGAAGGAAGGGTTAAGCTTTCAATGTGACACACCGATGAGGTATACTATCACTCATCATTACTGTGCGCCAATCTGGAGTAAAATTTTTAGGATATCAAATTACTAAACGTTTAAAAACAATCCTGTGCTCTGTAACAACATTAATAATAATGATTCCATAATAATTAGATTTGTTGCATCGTTTATTTACTCCTGTTTCGCCAATGATTTTAAAACTGGGAGCCGTTAGGGATTTAAATCAGGAAAAGAGTGCTCAGATAATGAACTAAGTATATGGACAGTACCGTAGCAAGGGGAGGCGAGTGGACCCCCTGGGTGGTACGTGCTAGGGTGGGCATTTTAAGGGTATAAACATAGGAAATAAAAATAAGCAATAAAAAGCTAACAAAAAATCTGAAATGTTATACCAAAATGAGTTTTTAAGGTTCTTGATTGTAATTCCATTAATATAAATATTTTGAGGACTTTCTGGAATTTTAAAGGTTAGTGGATTATCAACGCGCGTGGTGGAGGGGAGGGGGGGTTGGCAAATTGTGTGTGGGATACTCCAATAAGAGAAGTTATACTGCCTTATATGGACTTGCAAATATTAATCAGCAAACATTATTCGTGACATTACTGAAACTTTGTGGCGCTCTCTCGTAATTATTTTTGTTGAAAGTGAAACGAGAAAAAAATTTAAGATAAAAAAAAAGTGTGTGCCTTTGTTATGTAGAATTAAGTAGAGCATTGTATGAACTTAGGTACAATTGGAATACATTAATACTTCTCCGTAAATCAGGGAAAGCTGGAAGACATATCGAATGGATAGATACAGTCGATAATGCTTCCTGAAATAAAAAATTAAGCTTTAAATCAATTCTATATCAATGCTGCTAGCAGACACAAAAAGAAACATATTGTAAACGGACTTTGATTGAAGTTAGTATGACATGAATCAGAAAACTGGACGAGTGCTTCATGGTCACGAGTGACAAAGGTGAAGTTGGTTATGAGCTAGCTGAAAGTTCTGAGAAAGTTCTAAACAGTGAAACGGTTTTTAGCATTCTAAGTATCTCAAAGATACTTGGCTTATCTTTAGAGAACAGAAGGTTGAATGAATTGTCTAGTCTCGTCAATGGAGCATTGACCAGCTTATCTTTGATTAACATCCAGAATCGGCCGAGGATTAAACACTTCATTGCAGGCTATCAGATAAACGTACTACTAACAACTCATGGACGCATTAATGAGTTTAGTTTTGCAGACTCAGAAGGTTTCTTTAGTTATGTACAGCCATTCATAACACGGGATCATATTCGTTTTAACTATAACATTTAGAAGAATCGTCATAACAATTGCTTAGTGATACACTAATTACTTCATACCAACTCCTTAGAAATACACTAATTACTTAGAAATATTATCATTTATTTTTTGTAAATGTAAATAACATTTTTTTTACAGTGTTTTAAAAAAGCAATAATATTCATTAGTATTTTAAAAAAATTCCTAACTAATATCTAATTTACACTATTTTGTATGCCTGTCTCAACTTAATATATCAACATATCATCTGCCAATCAAACATGCTAACTCATGTTACTATAATTACATATTATTTTTATGTAAGCTTTTATTATTATAATTTCATTATTATAATATTTGACATAATACTATAATACATTATCATCACATGTTAAAATAAATGTGCTTTACTTGGAGCAATAGAGACCCTCAAAAGAAAAACCATTAAACAAATTTTTTAGAGTAAATTTCAGTAAAAATAATGCTTGAGATAATGAATATCGTAATTAGAGTTTGTTCATAATGTACAATTAAAAAAAAATATTTAAAAATGTAATATTCTAATGTAGTGCAAGCATTTATTATATGGTATTTACTCATTGTAGGGTAAAAAGTTAAAAATCCCCCAACAATAATCAATTCATATCCCATTTTGCCAAACATTTAGTCACAATAACCACCAAGTTTCCCAAACCAAAACATACAAATATTACATAGAAACAATAAATTCCGTGAAACAACTATTTAGAAGGGTATTGAATTAACAAATTAGTGCGCGATAATTCTTCTACTTGCCTTAATGAGCAAATTCCTAAGTGTACAACTTTTCTTAATTTATTTATAGGTATATAAAAAAAAAGTTCTATTTTCTCTTTATTCTTATATTTTGTATTTCGTTATAGTTCCCTGTGTTATATTTTCAATATGTTTCCTACACTTAGTCTTATAGCATATATAAAGGCACAGCCAAACCTTTAGAAAAAAAAATAAATAACAAAGAAATGTACCTGCCTTCCAATATGAAACAAATGTACACTCCATACCCTCACCCACTTCCATTCTATTCCCAGTCAGTTGTACCACAGACACTCACCCTTAGGTTCGAACTCTCTTCCTTATTTTATTTTTATTTTGTACTATATTTACTTTATACTACAGATAACACTCTGATGGCATTTTATTTTTTAGTTAATACCTGAACAACCACACTATGTGTTCGAAACGTGTTGTTTATACGATTAAATTTTTATATGTGGAGACCATTTCATTAGCTTTTTACCCTACAATAAAAATGTAATATACATTTTATTATTCCTACATGTAAAACTATACTATAAAGTACGGCTTGAACATAAAATATTCTCAAGTATCAAATATAATAACTTATTGAATGAAATAGTTATATAAAATGAGTGCACTTATTATTACTTAACTAATATGCAAGGCATAGGGAGCTACAGGTCTAGATGACTTTGACTTTATGAGAGTCATAACTATAATTTCTTAATTGCAGCAGTGGAATAGATACTCATTTTTAGAATTTAATTCCATAAATTAAATTAGAATATACTATGAGGAGTCCTTCTGAACTCTATACGAGGTGTGTAAATAAAGTAGTGAGACTGATTTTTTTTTTAAATTTTCTATTCAAATATAATTACAATGTGATATTGTCACCTTCAAAATAGTTCCCTTCGGAAGCCACACAGCGCTGGAGACGGTCCTTCCAATCATTGTAGCATTGCTGGAACTCGGATTCTGGAATGGCCTTCAGCTGGTCGGTTACAGCAGTTTGTATGTTTTGTAGTGTCCCGAAATGAGTTTCCTTGAGGTGATTTTTCAATCTCGGGAAGAGGAAAAAGTCACAAGGACTCAAGTCTGGTGAATAAGGAGGCTGAGGAGCAACAGGAATGTTTTTACTGGCCAAAAACTCGTTTATTGAGATGGCAGTGTGACAGGGCGCGTTGTCGTGATGCAACACCCACATTTTTCTCATCTCCAATTCATTTAAAACGCTCAAGAAAAAACCATTTCACGAAAACCAACGCTACGGACAAACAAATGACTGTGGCGAGTTCAGATTCATACTGGAGGCGCATCACACGTGCACCTGACGCTACTCAAGGCCACGCGTCTCCAGTGTTGCCAGATCGAAAGCGACGTTGCCAGTCTCACTACTTTATTTACACACCTCGTAACTGTATGAGGAAAGGATGTAGCCATGCCCAGAAGGTACTCATATACAATAGTATATTTGTAGGGTAAATACCACATAATAACAGATTGCACTACATTAGAATAGTATATTTTTGAGTCAATGATATTAACTTTTGAATAAGAAGAGTAAGAATGAATTGTTGACTAGATTTTGTAATTTCAAATAATATGAATTAAAATTGTGGTTTGTAAGAAAAGGATTTGCGACAAAACCCTTTTGTAAACCAATGGCTATAAGTGAAGTTGGAATTGTGTTACGACATAAAGGAGTTTGAGAGGCCACCTAGTTGAGATATGTATTGTGCAAACAATGGGACACATTGGCAAACTTAAGTGAAGAACTTAACAATTGTCTTGTATGGGACGGCCTGCTTTCTTAAGACTATCTCATTGTCGCGTTATGGCGATTACAAAGTCATTTGTAACTTGTAGTTAGCTAGCCTTGTGCTATCCACTGGCTTGTCTTTTCAGCCTATTCAACCAGCCTTAAGCTAACATCCCCAAACAACGCAAATGGATTAATTTTATCAAATGAATATCCACTCAGTTAAAAATATCAATGATTTAGAAGTTAAAAAAATCAGTACAGTCGGACCCAAGAATAAAGATTGGTACGGAAAAATACTCACCTGTATATGAATAGTGAAATAACACAATGGGAACAAAAAGCATAAAACTGTCCAACCATTTATTTCGATACCTATAAACACAAAAAGTCAGAGTACGAGTATAAAATATTCAAGTATTGTTTGCTAAGTAATACAAAGGAAAAATACAATAAAAGAAAATAAAACATATTAGTTCCTCTTTTAATTTATGCAACATTGCCATGTTGATAAGATATGCAAAATAAAGAAAGCCAAATTATTTTAAAGCAAACCATCTTTGTGACTGTTACAAGCAGACTTTTGATGCTGCTAATAAATATATACGATCGTGTAGTAATTTAGTATATCAGGGAAATGGAATTCATAATGATGAAACAAACGAAAAACTTGATATATTCTTGCAATCTGTTATAGGTTCGTGTATGTTTACTAAACTGAACTTAATATCAACGTCATTCACTATAAATTATTTAATTGTTATGTTTATTATGTTTGTTATGTATTTTGCTATTTTAATACACCACCAAAAATAGATTCAGTGAAAAATCACCTTTTATATGCATTAGTTTACATATTACTATGCCATGATTATGGGACTTAACTTAGTTATAAAGAAGATGTATTTGTAATGTAAAAGTTAACAAACCTCATGCTTTTGTAGTCATTGCATAACTATTTGCCCAAATTTCTAGCACACAATAATAATACAGATTGAGGAACATATGCAATTAAAAGTGGTACTCTAAAATTTCTACATGCATTTTGTTAGTACAACAGAGGTTCCAAAACTTAAGAATAATCCTCGTTATCTGTGACTTAGCCACCAAACCCAACCCAAATTACTATGAATAGATTATTTATTCCAGACTTAGACTAACTAGACTTAGTTGCTGTCGGCCATCAGTGTGTCAACAGGTGCAACTCTACCTTTCGTTAACTTTTTACAGTACTATATGTAAAGTATAGGATTCGTTAAAAAAATCGGTCTCAAGATTTTGACGAAATTACAACTTTCGTTAAGGTCCTAGAAGTCATTTTATGAAGTTTTTTTGATGATTGTGTGTGTGTGGGTGGGTGTGTATCCAAAGTTTGTGCTCACGCTACGGCCCAGAATCTTTGATTGATCAAATTAATTCTTCATACAAAAATAGGTCTCACAGATGTTCTTTACAGTTTTTGAGGAATTATCTGCCAAAAATTATATTTTAGACAATTTTTTTTTCTCCTAAGCTATTAATTTTTGAGTGTTGAAATTTTGGAGTTATCTTTGAGGCTTCAAAACCAATAAATAAAACATAAAAGAATTTTGACTCATAATTCAATCTGAAAGATTGTGAGAGCATATAAGCCATTCCATTTGTCAGATCAAAATGAAACCATACCTAAAAATAGAGAACGAATTATGCATGACGGGAAAGTCACTTTTTGCCAAAAACCGGTTTTTAGAAAAAAAATTTTCTCCTAAACTGCTAACTCTAGAGTTTTGACATTTTGACACTATCTTTGAGGTTACAAATGAAATCAACGAAAAATATATTCATATTTTTAAAACAGCAGAAAATTACGTCTCATACTCATACCATATAATTTATAGTTGATAGATCATGTCCTATGATATTATTTCCATCATTTTTTTTCAGTAAAATGTAAAAGTTTGGACTTATACTTCAATGTCAAAGCTTGTTAGAGCGATACAAGCCACAGCGTTTGAACGGTCAAAATGAAACAATACCTATCGATGGAACATTATCTGGAAAATGAGTTGAGATAAGTTCTTCAAAATTACATTAACCAAAGAGCACTTCGAACACATTTTTGTTTTCAGAAAATTTTTTTTGACACTTAACGGCTAATTAAAAAAAAATGAAATTTTGTCAATAAATTGAACAGAAAATTAACAATTTATAAAAAAACAATTCATCTAATTCCCAGTACAGTAGTGGTCTACACTCAATTTCAGTATAAGTAAATGTAATAACGTCATTAACAAGTAACTGAGTTTGTTTTTAACTTAATGGAGCCGTGTGTAGATGTAATATTAAACACTATGGTATTGGTTATGAAACTTGAAATAATTTATTACGTCTAATTATTAAAACAGCTTTGGCTATTTAGAGTCGTTCCTAGTCATCCTGTTGCATAAGGCTTCAGTAGTCACAGTTTGAGTTGTAGTAAGTCCAACATTTACATTAATTATTCTTTCATTTGGTTTTTGCAATCCACTCTATAGTTCTTGAATGAATACATCAATATATTAGTGGAAAATTGAATAGAGTCTTAAATAAATAGAGTATTTAAAAAGCCTTTTCATATCCATCCATGTAGCAGCCTAGAGTGACTCATTTAATAACTAAACAGTGTTCTAATTGGTTAACGAAAAATGTTTCATTTTATAATTGTGAGAGGAGTGAAAAACTGTTTTAAATTATTGTACAAAATAGTAACGCTATTATTATTTGTTTTTTTCCAAAAGCTTTACAGTTTTATCATAAACAATGACTATTTTTTTTTACCAAATTTCACAATTTTATGTGGGACATGACAATTAGAGTGGTCACAAACTTTATAAATACATTCCCGCCCGCAAACACTCAGACAAAAAAAAAACGCAATCAGGGGATTATAATTGTGTAAATACTTAGAAATTGTTTAATCAATTTGATCTTGACTATTATATTTTAATAAAGTTAATATTGTATTCTAAACAAATTATCTATAGATCATATAATTTCTTGAAATACAATGAGATATACATTTGCTCTCATAATAAATTAAGACGCAATCGTAAAAGTAGAGTGGGGATTGTTTTCCCAGAAGAATGAATGTAAGTGAACTTTGGACCCTATAGTTGGATGCATGACTCAACACGTCAGTTGTATTCATTCGCGCATCTCCACTCAGAACAAAATTACGTCTCATATTCATACCATATAATTTATAGTTGATAGATCATGTCCTATGATATTATTTCCATCATTTTTTTATATGTACTTTCAGATGCATTATATACAATACTTTATGCACAATACCTGTATTAAAAGCTAAATAGAAGTTAGTTTACTTCTTTTTGATCCAATATCAAACAAAGTCTTAGTTCATTTAATTTTTAGTTTACAAGTTAGAGTTTATAAAGCTAATCTATATTAATTGCTTTGGAATCTCTATGTATAAAGTTTGTGACTTTGTTTGTTTACCCATTTTCCGTGGAGATAGAGACCTGAAATTAAATATATATAATTTATTACCTGAATAATTTTAAAGAAAAGAAAATTATCTCTATATTCCCAAAATTGGAGCCAGGGTAGCATGTGTCTTGGGTGATCACCGATGATACTAGTGAAAATGAATATAAATATATGAATGTAACAATTTTTTTTTAATTTAATATTTGTCTTATATAAACACTGATAATAAACTAAAGGCATGGAGCCAGGGTAGCCCACTTGCTCGCGTGCTCACCCATGACAGTAGCACAAATCTATATAAATAAAATAATGATTTTGTCTGTACATTGCTTAGAACTGACTCATTTTAAGTTTTCTTTACGTTTCATACATTGGAGAAACCGAATCCACCCTTAGAAAAATTTCTGTCGGTTTGTCGGTTTGTCTGTTTGTCGGTTTGTCTGTTTGTCCGCAAAACTTTGTCACAGGTAAACTCAGCTACCATAAGACATATAAAGCTGAAACTTTTACAGTAGATTTGTGTGGGTCTAACTTAAAATATAGGCTATGAATCGATTGGAAATTCAACGTAGAAGTGAAGTTATGGACGTTTAAAGCAAAAACGTTTGTCACAAGTAAACTCAGCCACCATGAGCATAGAGAGCTGAAACCTTGACACTAAATTTGTGTATGCCTAACTTAAAATATACGCCCTAAATAGATTAATAATTCAGTACAGAAGTGAAGTTATGGTACTTTAAGCTGTATTTTCCTAAATTCACAAACAAGTTTGTTTTGAAAATATACAGGTGTGGGAAGTAGGTATTGTTAGTTGATTTTAATTTCATTTGAGCATATGAATATATTGCGTATTTGACATCATTGAAAAGGTGTTTCCCAGAGTTGAGGATGTACTATCTATTAAGAATAAATAGTTTTGTAAACGAGCAATTCTCAACTCTTAATATGAACAGGCAGGAAAAATCAACAAACAAGTTCTTACGCTATATCATACCGAGGAAAGAACTTAGAAGTCAGTAAAGAGATTGGATTAGTGATGAAGAAGCAGTTCATTATCTAATTGAATTTCTTGACTCTGAATTTATTTCTCCTGGACTGCCTGCTCATGAGTAAAAACTTAAAGTAGAAAAACCAATCATGCTGCAATTTAGTAACAGTAACAAATTTCATGTTACGAAACATGAGTGCCCCAAAACTGTGCAACGGGACACGACTCTGAGTTCGTGCTCTACACAGATATGCCCTAGAGGCGGACATAATGACTGGATGTGGTATTGGGGAGTCTGTGTGTATACCACGCATACCATTGATTCCGAGCCACTGTCTGTTTCCGTTGAAATGATTGCAAAGTCCCGTCAGAGTCTATTTTGCAATGACGTTACCCAAGTCAAAAAGGGAGACTTTATCTAACACAGGAATTCAAGTTAGCGAGACCAAGTTTTTCTCACATATTCAACTATAGTTTACTTGCTCAAGAGTCAGAGGTTCCAACTGTTTGTTCTTCCGTGAACCTGAAGGACAGACAGCTAATATGGTGTATACAGAGGCATTTGTTTAACACTGTACTAATAATAGTATTTTCTACTATTCTATAATTTCTAATTATAGTATTAGTATAATACTATGATTGATATTTTGGAATACCAAGTATAATAGAATTTCTGATTCCTTCAAAGACGGGTACGTTTGCTAGTATATTATAAATAAATGCTACAAATATATAATAGACTACTACATTATAGGTTAACAATGAATAATTTTAGAAACAAACTTGAACACAACTTTCAGATAAAATACGAATGTTCTGAAGTAATATTATAAAGATACATTCCATTCATTAATGTTATTTTATAATATCTAAATAAATTGAATAGTAAATTTTACAAATTTTGTTTCTTTAAATATATTTGATTGTGTATATAACTTGAATAGATGTTTTATTTAATTATGTCATAACATTTTTTTTTAATTTTAAATGATTTTTATTTTGCTAAATATACTTACTGTGTATATATCTTGAATCATGTTAAGAATACTATATCAAAAGCTTGGGCCATATAAGAATCTGTTTCCGTGCCTTAATAAAAAGAAAGAACAATTAAAATTATCCCTCTCGATCATGTACAATGAATTTATTTTGCGAACTATTGTTATAATTCTGTATGGCACAAAGATTCACGGGTAGTATGTATATAATAAAACTGATTACAATGAAATTAACACTGCATAATTAAATTTCTTGGTCCAGTTGTTTTATATGTTGGTTTACAACATGTTTTATTGTTGTTTTATATATGGTTTAATAAAGTTGTTTTACTAAACAATTTCAATAGGCCAGTTTATCTCATCTACGTATTTTATGTTACTTTTTATCTACTCACTAATTAAAGATTTACTTTTATTAATTATGTGTAAAATGCTAATATGAATATATATATAAATGATCAAACCACAATAAGAAAATGGGAAAACAAGACTAACATCCTTTAACCCTAACAAGCGGTCTTCGTCAGAGTTAAAAACCCAACTGAAACACTAAATGCAGAGAACATCTGATGAGGGAGAAGATCTGGTGTAGACGAAATAACGAGAGTGTTATTTAGAAAAATTGAGAAACTTGTTAAGAAACAGGTATCAGCTAAATTTGGAGTCATTTTCAATATATATATATATATATATATATATATATATGTGAGATTAAATTTTCTGCCCACTTTTGTCTTAATTAGTTTTTTGGATTTCTTTTCCAAATCTCGAAGTCTTACTTTAATTTCTTTGGGAACTAGGTGTAATAACTCACCATATGTTTTGTTGTCCATTTTTTTATTTTTACCGACGTTTCGGTCTTCTTCGACCATCTACTGGGTGATTTTAGAACACATACTATTTTAACAAATTTAACATTTTTAACAAAAACTAAATTTTAACGCTCGACTAACAAAATAAAAATGTAAACAATTAAACTGGCAGGTTGCAATTCCTGTTACACACAGACAGGTGTGTCTTCAGTTTCTTCATTCCTTGTTGAATTTCCTATATGTAGAGGTTGGAATTGTCCCATGTGCAACTTCAATATGTTTGCAAAACTTGCAGTTTGATTATTGATACTGGGTCTCTTTTCCAAAATATTCAGGGCCTCTACAATACCTAATCTGCTGTGATCGCGTTCTTGATATAGTATTTCGGTATTGTTTGTATCAATAATCAAACTGCAAGTTTTGCAAACATATTGAAGTTGCACATGGGACAATTCCAACCTCTACATATAGGAACTTCAACAAGGAATGAAGAAACTGAAGACACACCTGTCTGTGTGTAACAGGAATTGCAACCTGCCAGTTTAATTGTTTACATTTTTATTTTGTTAGTCGAGCGTTAAAATTTAGTTTTTGTTAAAAATGTTAAATTTGTTAAAATAGTATGTGTTCTAAAATCACCCAGTAGATGGTCGAAGAAGACCGAAACGTCGGTAAAAATAAAAAAATGGACAACAAAACATATGGTGAGTTATTACACCTAGTTCCCAAAGAAATTAAAGTAAGACTTCGAGATTTGGAAAAGAAATCCAAAAAACTAATTAAGACAAAAGTGGGCAGAAAATTTAATCTCACATGTATAAATGAAGGACTGTTCCCCAAAAATATATATATATATATATATATATATATATATATATATGCCCAAATGTCACACTATGTAAATAAAAACTTTGGTCAACTAATCTTTAAACACAATTTTGTATCTTCCATGACTATATGGACAACACTGCTAATATCTAAAACCAATTTGAAAGTGTACCTTTATTTACAAATGTGATTATTCAGGTTACTTTTATAATAACTATTTTCACATTGATGATAATGTTTCATTAAAATTTTTGCTGTAACACTTTGTTATTTTAATGTAATGACTCATAATAGTACCAAAAAAATGGAGAAAGTGTATTAGAGAAATCGAAAGATTCAGTAGAAAAGTTGTGAAATTAAAAATAGACATACAATTTAACAAGACATGCATAAACGAAGGTCTGCTCCCGAAATATACGAATATATATATATATATTTACAATCACGTACTTATTTTCATTTTAGAGATACATATTGTTTTGTTCAAAGAGATGAAGCAGTATTTTCTTTCATTGGAATACATTATAGTATTTGTTATATTGTTGATACTATGACAACAAAGAAAGCCGAGAAATAATGGGAAAGCTAATATCTTTGAATCCAGGAATATAAAGATGCCTGATGTGTTTGAAATACTTGTCAGCTAGTTCAGAGAGATAACTCAGAGTTAGCTTTATTGATTTATTTTAAGTAAATTCATTTATTGATTCAAGGTAGATACCGATGGTTGAAGTTAAAAGTATCAGGTTTATAAAATAAGCGGAATGCAAACACAAGGTGTGTTATATAAACTCGCTCTTAATGTTTCACCTCTAATAGTGTTAGGCAAAGCAAATGATGCAGGCTACACCTCATGTTTATGAAACAACCTTATAATCTGCTTTAGAAATGAACGACCTTACTGCGCGATAAACCTGCCCGAGCCTTAAACAAAACCACCACCAGACCACCGGCAAAACAAACATTTCAAACCTTGCCTTGCTTTTAATCAGGCTGCAATAACGGCGGGCGTTTTCACCCAGTAATATCTGCATAATGTTCATTATGGGGATAAACACACTGCGCCACTCTCTGAATACTAACCAGCGAAAAAAACGCAATAATATTAAACTTCTCGTAATTATGCATTAAAGGCCTCACTTACTCAACTTTAAAAAATATCTCCTTTTTAATGAAGTATTAAGTGATTTAAACACACTTTTGTGTCTACCATGACTATATGGACAACACTGCTAATATCTAAAACCAATTTGAAAGTGTACCTTTATTTACAAACGTGATTATTCAGGTTACTTTTATAATATTTATTTTCACATTGATGATAATGTTTCATTAAAATTTTGTTGGAACTCTTGTTATTTTTTTATAATGACTCATAATAGTAATTTTATACAGGGAAATATATATTCAAAGAGAAATGTGGATTTCTGATGCCACAGTAGTTATTATTAATGTTTGTTGTTTGTATCTTAACTATTGGACACTAGAAAGATAATCGACGTCCACTGAGCAAAGACGACTTAATGTTAAAAGATAACAAAATTTCGAGTGACCTACACTCAACTTCACTATATACTAATATGAAACTCATTGACTATCATTGTATTAATTCATTGGTATTTCATCTTGCTTAAATACCTCTTCAAATTGTAAAATAAACATCTAATTAATTATTTCTAATATAAATATCTAAGTGGGAGATGGTTATATCCAGTGGTTTCACAAATTTTGATTAATACTGGTATTGAGATTCATAAAAAGTCCCTGATATTTAATATTAATATCAATTTTAGGATAAAAAGCTAATGAAATGGTCTCCACATATAAAAATTTAATCGTATAAACTTTTATCGGCTTTATATAGCATAAAAACTTGTTTATTTTCTGACTGTTCATTAATAGGGGTTGAGATTTGCTCGTTTAAAAGGTCATTTATTCTGAATAGATAGTAGGTGTTGAACTCTGGGAAACACGTTGTCAATAAGCTCTTATTGGGAGCTTAAACGCAAATGAAATTAAAATTAACTAACAATACCTACTTGCTACACCTGCATATTTTAAAAATAAACATGTCTCTGTAGCTAACCCAAACAGGGCTAAAAAGTTCATAACTCTGCTTATAAGTTGAATTTTCAATCCATTCAAAACTGACATTTTAAGTTAGACATATACAAATCTAGTGTCAAAGTTTCAGATCGCTGTCACATGGTGGTTGAGTTTACTTGTGACAAAAGTTTGTGCTTTAAAGGTCCGTAACTTCGCTTCTATGTTGAATTTTCAGTCCATTCATAGTTTAGATTTTTAGTTAGACATACACAAATCTACTGTCAATGTTTCAGATTGATATGTCTTATGATGATTGTGTTTACTTGTGACAAAATTTTTTGAACAGACCGACAAACCGATAAAATGAGAAACTGACAGCCAGAAGTTTTTTTAATGGTGGATTAGGTTTCTCTAATGTATGAAACGTAAAGATAACTTGAAATGAGTCAGTTCTATGCAATGTACAGACAATTTTTTTTTTATTTACATAGATATATTCTTTATTGTTAGATATCTTTTTTAGTACTGAAAAGTATTTCTTATTTTATTAACTAAAATTATGTTTTAGAAAATTCAAACACGGTAAATTGATTTTAATTGTATTTAATGAAATAATTATGATTGTAACTTTCAAGTATCAAAGTTGGAATACTCATCTTGACTCTAGGCAAGTTCTGAAGGTATTCGAAGTCTTGAATAAACAATTCGAGTCGCGCCGTTAATAACCAACAGTATTATTCTGACTGTAGAGTAGATGAAAAGGAATATTCTTACCAAGTATATAAAACATAAATTATGTTGCGATGAAATGAACAGGCTTTGGCTGAACTATTATGCTGATAACCCCACAAGACTCGAAAAATATGTTTTTAAGAATTATATAATAATTATACAACTATATAGAAATAATGTATATTATAAATTGAAATATTAATGGGAAATTATAAACTCTATTAGTATTTGGTATTAGTTTGAAAAAAAAATTTAAAATGTACTACTTAAGTTTACTAAGAAGTTTATATTTATGAATGCGGGCTAATTTTAGTGAGTTAATTTATCATACAAGAAAAACAAATGGGTTAGTATGATGTGTGGAAATGCATGAGTGTGAGCCAAGCAGTCTTGACTCTGTCACATCGTATATCACTGTATTACAGTCCACCTCTGGCGACAACACGCTTTTCACAGCTACTCGAGTTGATTTAAAGAATCCGCCTTTCCCTGCATTAGAAGCACTAAGGGCATTCCGCATTTCAAGCTACTAAAGGATTAATATAAATCTCAAGCATTTACATCCGTCACACTCGTATGTTCATTTGTCTGTAATTTATTTGGCACTCTTTATGCAGAAGCTGGTAATTAATGTCATGGGAAGATACGCTTGAAGGATATAAAGAACACAGCAAAGTTTCTACGATCATCAGGGTAAGGACTTAACACTGTGGCTGTATTGACATCGCATACGAATTACGTTTGACGTATGATATGACGAAGTAAATAAGTAAATTTACACAAACAAACACTTCCATAAATATTAAAAAAGTGGATCAATTAAAAAATGAATGGTAACGTTATGGAAGTCACTGTCTCCTCCCTATTTTTAGTAAAGTCTAGTGTTCAGAATAACAGTTAATTCTGGGATTTTTCTTGATTTGTACAATTTGATGTCCTCAGACACTTTTTGATACCTAGATGTGTTTGGACATGTATAAAGAGGTATATTTCCAGACTTTTGTAAGCTTAGCAAATACTACCTTTTAACTTAAAACTGACGTAAACGCACCAGTTTTATGACATTCATCACTAAGAAAATTATTTTATCGCAGTTCACGTTGTAATAAGGAAATGGTGGACTTGTTGATGTTTCATTGTGTGCATAATAATAGCTGTTAAGAGTTAATAGTTAACTTCAAGTTCTTGTTATTCTATGTGTAGTTTTCCTTTCTGATTTCCGAATGTGTTTTCAGAGGACCGTGACTTGAGAGCTCTATGGTATTCGAGTTTTGAAGAGTATCAACGGCTCACAGAGCCAGTCTTTGACAACAACACTGTAGTAAACAACACAGTTCAACTTGGCAGTACTGCATACCTACCTTGCAGAGTGCGCAACCTAGGCGAACGAACCGTAAGTATTTCTGAGTTACATACTAGACTTCTCGATAAAATATCAAATTTGACTCTACACAACAAAAGACTAATGTATACTACAATACTTAAACCGATTAGGACTTACAGGCTCAAAATCTGGGGATCAACCAAGCGTTCAAACATCCAAAGAATTCAGACAACCTAATCCATAATCTTTCGTAAAATTGTAGAAGCTCCCCTTTTATGTTTCTAAAGATACAATTCATAACGATTTAAAAATTCTTTTTATCCACCATGAAATCCGATCACGATACCGCAAATTTCATGAATCTTTACCCTCCAACCTAAACCCTTTAATTCAGCAATTATCATCCCACCAAATTCCTACCAACCCTACCATAAGGCTAAAAGGATGTTGACCCCGAGATTTACTCAGCAATACTAACTGATTTCCAGTGATCAGAATAATGTATATGTAGTACCACCAATGGGTGGTTTCTTATCAATGGTTGGTATCACTTATCAATATTACTTGTTACCTGTTAGGTAGTTGTAATAAAATAATAAATAAAAAAAAAGAGTTACATACTAAATGAAATAAGTCAATGCTTTCCAAGTATTCACCTGTATGAGTTGCTTTAAAGAAGATCGACAGGATAAAATACTTGATGATGAAGCAGGTAGGATAGTGGGCTAAGTGGCTTGAGGGATTAACTGCAATGTCTTCCGAGGGCTTGATAATAGCCAAATAGTTTTAAAATTTTATCTCTGTTTTCTGCTTGAATATTTATATCTGGCTTCTACAATTTATATTTCTAGTTAGAAATAACTAAGTTAACTTTTCTTTTATGACATAATGATACTTCTGACTGAATTTCTTGACCAAACATTTTTTCTATCAATTTTTTAGTAAGTCTATATTGAACTTAAAAAAATGGAAATTCGAAAAAGTGTTTTATTAAATCATCTAGATTAAGGTCATTGTTCTTGGATTCTTTAGCTGCATTCCTAAATGACTAGAACAATTTAAAAATAAAATACATAAAAAGGAATATGTTCATTTAAATTATTTTGATAACTATTTTTCTCTAATATTAATTATTTTTTTCTTAATATAGATAATGTATAACGTTTATAAATAACCGATATATTTTTTTTAACATATATACATATTTTGTGTACCTACAAAATATTTGTTTGCTGATGAATGTGTGTTGATGCGTGTCTGTGTGCGTGCGATATATAGTAAAGGTGTGTGATTGGCTAGATGATGATGATATATATATATATATATATATATATATATATATAAATCATACAGTACAGGTGTGTGATTGGCTAGATGATGATATATATATGTTGATGTGTGTCTGCGTGTGTGCGATATACAGTACAGGTGTGTGATTGGCTAGATGATGATATATATATACACAGTACATATATATCACTGTAGTGTGTGATTGGCTAGACGCGTGGGTGGGTGTGGGAGACTGTGGAAAGACTCCTGGGAACGCCACAAGTTACAACGTTTCATCG
This sequence comes from Hermatobates lingyangjiaoensis, assembly GCA_026182355.1. Lineage (NCBI taxonomy): Eukaryota > Metazoa > Arthropoda > Insecta > Hemiptera > Hermatobatidae > Hermatobates > Hermatobates lingyangjiaoensis. The sequence continues at coordinate 65,470 of JAPFBL010000229.1, forward strand.
GTCCAATTCATCATATTTTACGACACATTGACCACTAAAATGTAAATAATTTTGGCGTTATTATAGAATAATTTGCTGCAAGCAGGAGAAAAAAATAATTATTTCACAATATTCATACTCTTCATTGCGGAAAGGTTTGTTCTGCATTGAAATGTAAACTTTCTATTGTATGATTTATTTTGAAACATTGATGACGTAGCATAGCTGATACTGTTTACAATCAGAATAAAAATATACCAAAAAATAACAAATTTTGAGAGGATGAACTGAATATTTCTTTCTGAAATTACACAGACGAAAACAAGGGGGTTCTAGTACATTGTTTGTTTTCAGAAAGTGTATTTTTTAAGCTAAACCTCTGACTGCATAAAAATAATTTTTTCGAAATAATTTAGCATAAAATTAGTCAGCTATGAACGAAATTTGAAGAAATTTTTATCTCCGCAAAAGTCAGTAGAGCTACAAAAATAATGGTTAACTTGCTGCACATGTTGGACTTGTTTACCTTGTCATAGACACTTATTAGGAGAATCGAGTGGAATAAAAACGTTTAGAAGTTTATTAAAAGTATAATTAGAGATGCATTAAGGGTCAAGTATATATGTAACAATAATGAAATTGCATATTTAAAACGTTAACATCAATGAAGCATTGCAGTTTATTTGGTTTCCAAAATAAAATTGTTGTAACCAATGTACATCCCTCACCCCTTAGAAAATGTTAATATCATATAATATATAGTGAATAGAGTGTTTAATCATTGTTTATACGTAATATCAGAGCATGAAGTGGATACTTATTCAAAGTTTCTATGACAAATCGGCTACATAATTTAGTTACTACTCCGGTCACTCAAAGAAATTAAAATTTTCGTATTTATTACACTAAATTAGTAATTATATATTATTATATGTTAGGAATTATTCTATAATAATAATTAGAATTAGTAGTCGTAGTAGTGGTAGAATTACTCATTAACTATATTAATAAGTTGGCAAAAATATAGTTGTCTTAAAAAGTATATTATTACACCAAAAATAAGAACAGCTCTATAGAAGAAGCAAGTGAAGGTTTTAGTGAAAAAGCATCTTGAAAAAAGACATTCATTTTTCAAAACACAAATTAACAATATCAGTTCCAATAATTGTGGTTAAAAAACTAGATTTAGTGTTCATGAAATAATTCTAGTGTGCTTCTCGAATAAAGAAGCTTTTGTTAGCACAAATTAGAATCTATCAAATCAGAACTAGTACATAGATATAGTAATCCATAAACTAAGTTATGTCTTACTACAACAAGTACAAGAATAATTAGTATGATTATGGGATCGAAGAACACTATAATTGAGACCATTCAAGCCTGTCCTCAGAGAAGAGTGCTATCGTCTTAATGTAGTGAGTATTTGTGGATGTTGTACTTTGTACTTTGTATATTGATGGTTTTGACAAGGAAGAATAGAGAAATGATTTTGCCACTAAGGGAAAATAATGCTTGTTGTGTCTATACAGTGTGACCTATTTATAATTGAAAGATGGGTATACCCTGCATCTTTGGGTATAACTCCGGCTGAAAACATCCATATTATTTTTATCAGGAAAATGTATGCAAGTTTGAAATCTCGTTTCAGAAGTAAACGATTTTATTTTTTTACTATAAGTAAAATATAGTAAATGGCATTATATATAATTTAAGATCCCCGTTTTGAGTCGTTTTATGATCTTTTTACAATTATGTCTGTATATGTTTGGATGGGAATGAATCCAAAAGCTTGTGTACACGCTACAGTCTAAAATCATTGATGGATTAAATTAATATTTTGCACAAAAATGGGCCTCATAGTGCAGATGAACCATATTTTTTTCGGAACATGATGCATGTTGGGAAAGTCATTTTTTTGCCAAAATGTATTTCTTGACAAAATTGTTTTTCTTAAACTACTAACTCTAGAGTCTTTAAATTTTTTGCATTTTCAAAAATGAGACAAAAGTTATTACTGAAAAATTCCTCAGATTTTTAAAAAAATTGAAAGTACTTTTTTTTCAATAAAATGTAAAAATATTGATAGAATTTGAAAGCTTGTGAAGACGATGCAGGCTATATCGTTTAACGGATTAAAATTAAATTATACTTAAAGAGCTTGACATATGAGGGATGGATTAAGGTAATTTTTTTCAAAATGTCATTAACAAAAGAAGCATTATAGTACATTTTATCTCTTCAGAAAATGTTTTTCTGACGCTATACGGCTCATTAGAGAACTCTGAAATTTTGGGAATAAAATTGAACAGAAATATTAGTAATTCATAAAAAAAAATCGTTTAATTTTAGTTACTACAAAGATCAATAAAGCTTAATATTCATCCTGGATAAATGGACCACCTGTTATACATGATTTGATTTGTTTACAATGACTTGAAATTTTTTAACTGAATTGACGAAAATAAAATTATGCTTAGAGGTTTAATGAAAAAATTCGAAATGATTTAATATACATTTATATTATGGCTAAACGAAACATGATATACATGATTGTATTATACATAAACCGAAGAAGTTTGAGATTATATTTACTTATAGTAAAGTTGAGAGTAGTCCACTCCAGATTTTTAAAAATTTTATCTATGACAAATAATAGGGTGAGATAGTTCTCAAAGGTTAATAATGATGTTTGTTAATGACATTTATATCAAATTTCATTTAGAAACATCAGGGAAAATTAAATTGGCCAGATTTTGTCACTGTTTTGCCATACCTCTGATGAAAATACGATTAAACAAGTTTAATAATAGTAACTTCTTTCTTCTGGATCAATTATTTCAACTTTGTTACACTGGTCAAATTGGATACCTACAATAAAAGGAATTAAATCATTAATTTCATTATCTGCCTTTCATTATTAATTACCAATGATGTGATATTACTTTAGTATGATTGTAACAGATGAAATTATAAAATGATAGATTCTGTAGTTACATTTGACATATAGTAAAATAATATCAATAATCTCTTAATCATCCACCAGATTGATGTTCTCTGTACCTGTAGTACGATTGAGTGAAGGCTACTTATGATTATTCTTTACCATAGTTAATGTATTGTATGAAATAAAATCGATTTCAAATGTTGATATGATTACACTTTTGTGATTGGCAAAGCCCTGCATTGATGGTTTTTGAAGATGATGTGTGTGACTGTGCAAATAGATCGGCGAGTGAGTAAATGTGTTACCAAATTAGAGGCCTGTTTTAGGCCAACATTGGTGAAGCCAAAACTAGTCTAATTATCAATACTTTGTTTTCTTGGTAATAACTATGAAGGAATTTCAGCTTGTTTCTTCATAAGTGTTTGTTATCAGTAGTTTGTGACTAACAGGGTTTGAACCAGAGACACACTAGAGTACGAAATAACGGAAGGTATTTCCGTTATTTCCCTGCCACTCTACCTGTCTGTTGACCTTATATTTAGATCAAGTAGGTAATTTGAAAGAGCCATAAGGCGAACAACTAAATGTGTTTAAAATTTTGAAAGGTGAACGATTATTTTCAAGTGCAAATTCATTTACACTATATGTTTTCAATTGTTAAAAATTTGTGTCCTAAAGTTTAGGCCTTAAGCCCACACCGACACTTAATGGGATTGGTAGTTCATCTATATTTGCACAGGGAGAACGATATGAACATTTCGCGAACTGTACACTAATAGAAACCACGTCATTCACAGGAGCTAGTTTACCCTCTTTTTTTACTTTACTATAAGTAAAGTATAGTGATCGTGAAAAAATTCGATCTCGAGATTTTAACGGAATTACATGTTTTGAGGTACCAGAAGTCTTTTTATGACGTTTTTACGATGATGTCTGTGTGTGTGTGTGTGTGTGGGTGGGTGGGTGGGTGGGTGGGTGGGTGCGTGGGTGGGTGCGTGGGTGGGTGCGTGTGTTAGCATTGCTTGTTACCACGCTACGGTCCAGAATCTTTAATGGATCAAGTTGATATTTTACACAAAAATGGGCCCCATTTAGACGAAGATCTCTATTGTTTGGGAAGAATTATGCATGATGGGAAAGTCACTTTTTTTGCCAAAAACCGTTTTTTTTAAAACATTTATTTCTCCTAAACTGATAACCCTAGAGTTTTGAAATTTTGACATTGTCTTGGAAGTTACAAATGCAACAAACGAAAAATATATTCAGAATTTTAAGACAACAGGAAATATTTTTTTTTCAATAAAATGTAAACATTTTGACTTATAATTCAATCTCAAACCTTGTGAGAGCGATACAAGCCATATTGTTTGACGGACAAGAATGAAACTATGCCTACAAATAGAACATTATATGGCGAATGAGTTGAGATATTTTTTTTTGGAATTACTTTCGCTAAAGGGGTGTTACAGTACGATTTGTGTTTTCAGAAAATGATTTTTTGACGCTAAACGGCTCGTTAAAAAATAATGAAAATTTGACCAAAAATGGAACAAAAAATTAGCAATTCATAAAAAAAAAATCATGAAGTTTCAATTACGGGAAAGAGCAATGACGATATAAAAACTCTTTGTTTATCCTAGACTAAGAGATCACCTGCTATACTTGTCGAATTTTTTGTATTTTTTTACATTGTTTACATTGACTTAGAAATTTTTTGAGCGAATCCACTGAGGTAAAATTGATGTTTCTAATGGAAAAATGAAAATATATTATTGACTTATAAGAGATGTAAGAGGAATATTTTTGTGCAGGTAAATGATAACACTCAATAAAAAAAAAAATTCGTATATATGTTATTTGACAAAGGGGAAGGAAAATGATCTTATTAAATGCTAAGAAGCCATAAAATTCCCAGTATAATAATTCTGTTAAAAACCAAAAATGTAAAAGATAATTCAAAATATAAATCTTTCGTTTAGAGATTAATAACTGTAATTATCGTACATCTTTAATTAACAAATCACCTTAAAACAACATTTTCTTCGCTGTTTAAGAAGTTTTTCAGAGAAAAAAAGTGTATTTTACCGTTTCAAATTTGAAAATTTTACATTAATATTCAATGTAGAAGGATGTCAAGTAAACGATGTAAGAAATCTACTGGCTATTTGAACAATATCCATGTTCTCTTGTAGGATACTATTTCGTTTCAAGAAATGTTCACTTTGGTTTTTCAAAAATGTTATTACTGCTGTAGTTATACTAATGAAATTATTTGCAAATAATAAATTATTTGTGATGTACAAAAATAAGCTTATAAATTGATATGTCCTTCAATCACTATCTGTACTACCTCAGGAATGACAGGCTAATAATTATATCCCATTTAGATGTTTACGTTATGCTTAAATGAGACGTTATGTTTTATATACTCAAGAAATTTGACATTAAGTTACTTATAGTAAAGTAGAGTGTAGGCCACTCCAGATTTTTTCTCATATATTTACATAACTTAATATCAAATCTAACACATCTTAAATATTAAGAAATAAAAATAAATAAATTAAATATATCAATAAAAATATTAATTCAAATAAAACAAATAAATTGAATAATAGAAATGCAATTCTGAAAGACATTTTAAATAATTACTCCCACAAAAATAAATTATAAAAGAATACTCAAAAGTTTGCCATACTTCTCAGGGATTGATAAAGCTAACATAATTTCTTATGAAAATATGACAAACAGGAAACGTTTAGGCTCGTGGACTAAAAGTTGATCCGGTCACGAGCATATATGTAATAGTGTTTTTAAGAAGAATGTCCTGCAAAAACAGCCAAGGGAAATGCTTTTATTTAGGCATGTCTCATGATATTAAAAAGCAACAGTTGACCAGTGAAGTGGTACTTAAACAAGATATATCTTCAATAGGATCTCAGATTGTTTTGAAAAGGAAATAATATGGGAAAGTTATGAGAGTATAGCTCGATTGAAATCTCCTTTCAGCTTCCAGAGATTGTTGTGCAGTCAAGATACTCATTACAGCTAGGTGGTGTTTGTTGTTTCTAAGTTTAATCTTGCACTCTAGGAATTTCAATTACCTTCCCCTTTCCCTCTAGTAGGTCTACATATTGATTTGGGGGCGTCACTCATTCCAGTTGAGAGGCTTCCTCATGAGTAGCTTTCTTCCTATGTACTCATTTTCCTTTAAAGAGATTTTCATAATGAAAAGTGGACAAAATAACAAACATGATTAGGTTTTCTGAACAATAGATTTTGATGAAGGGAAGAAACAAAGCCAAATGAATCCATAAATTTTATTTTATGAGAAATTTCAAAAGAGAGTAGCGAGGGAAGTTTAACAATACGCTTGCGTAATAGGTTGACTGCAAGGCCTAAAGATAATTTACAGGTGACAGGGACGAAGTTCGCTTTTCGCAAATGAGTTCGTGCCCCGTGCGCCATCCGTCTGATTAAGTCTCTCAGCCAAATATTAGTTAATCTCTTTTTCAATTTCAATGTCAAAAATTCGACCTGTAAAATATATGATGAGGGAGTGTTGTATTATTTCTTAATTAACAGTACCATTTTTGTGATAATAATTAGTTAGAAATAAATAACATATCATTATTAACAGTCATATCTCGTCTATCGCTGGTGAAGTCTCCCGACTGGCTTCGCAATGGCTGCATCATCATTGCGATGATGGATGATTCAGCCATTGCGAAACCGGTCGGGCGACTTCACCAGCGATAGGCGAGGTATGATGGTTAATAATGATATATTAATTACTTACCTCTGTGACACTAACAATATGCATGTATTTAAAAATAAATAATATGTTGTAACGAAGTTGAAAATGACAACACTGGATGAAATTACCGATAGATTTCCGTGTCCTGCGTTTAGCTCCTATTTCGAGCATGCAGCACTTCCAAGAAAGATTGAGATAGTGCTCCAGGTACAGCGTCCTTCTCTCTTGACATACATAGTTACAGACATAACTCACTCTTACTTCACTTGGACATAAATTTGAATGAAAGCTTAACACATCCACTGAGGATATAAGGTTCAAGTTGATGATTTTGAAGGAATTTAAATGTAACTGCATACAAAAGAGATCTTAGTTTTTATAACGGCTTCTATTTTCTTGAAGAAACTATTAACTACAATTTCCATTAATCAATATACAATTTCTTCTCTAATACTATACTAGCTGTTACTTTTCCTAAAATTGCTAGAGATTTTATATATTTTCTAGAAATTTATATTTTCTATATTAAGATAAAACTAAATCAATTTTTGTATTATATTGCAGTTATAAACAATCTGAAAATAAAAATCAAAGTACGAATTGCAATACTGTTTTCTACAGTGAACATGAATATTTTCCACTGATACGGACCATTGTCATATTCCAAAATATAATTTGCTCAAAAATAAATTTATTAATCCAGGCAGGGACCTAAATCCAACTTTACTATAAGTGAGCATATAACATCCAGCTCATTTACAATAATCCAGACATTCCCAAAGTGGGTTCCGCGGAACCTAGGAGTTCCTTAACGGACTGTCTGGGGTTCCGCGAAAAACCTTTAGGGAAACAATTTTTCAAATTTTTTTTTCTTTAGTAGGTATTGATTTATTCTGTGTTTCTTGTGAGTCATGAAACCGAATAATACTTATGCACATAAGTAGAAGTGGCTAAAATTATATTCATATTTAGGATGAATCACTAGTCAGTTTTTGGAGCTATCTGACTCCCGAATGTCCTTCTATTGCAAAAATAGCACTTCACACATTGCTGCCACTTCCCACTATCTACTTATGTGAAACCAGATTTTCCTTTTATACTGTCATAAAAACTAAATATCGAAGTAGGCTTAATGCTCGGTCTAACTTGAGAATCAAACTTTCAACTATAAAACCAAAAATAATTACAAAATAAACTTTGTGTTAAAGTTACTAATAATTGTGTTTCATGTCTTATGTACATGTGAAAGCTATGCAAATTAAAATCTTTTAGTTTTTAAATTTTCTTTGAAAAATACGCATTGAAGTAATATTACTTTTTAATTGTTTTTAAACATACATACTTTTTATAAAAGCATATGAAAATATTTACATTATGATTGTATAAAATCATTAGAATCTGAGGTTCCTGGGAAAGTTACTGAAGTAAAAAGGGTTCCGCGTCGAAAAAAGTTTGAAAAACTCTGCATAGACAATAGAGTTATGGTTTTATTTAAATTGGCACTCGTGTACGCAATATTAAAATCTCTGAAAACGTATTATCAAACTTATGTTAACCATTTCAAAGACATCGTATGCTTTGATGTGCCTAAACCTATCTTATCAGTTGAGAGGAAAAGCAGAACAAGAGATATATTATTAGTGTTATTGGTATATTATTATAGTTAACTCATTGCTGGGTCTGGTTGAACTCCTAATCCCACTGTCCTTGTAAAACTTTCCTTGTCTTTTCTAAAACCCTTTTTAATTTGAGCTCAACGATTTTATTGTAATTCTTGAGGTAACTTGTAATTGACCATACTATCGTAACAATTCTGTTAAATGTTTCTTGGTGTTAATTTTAATACTAGTGTTAATAATAATTATTAGATAATACTTTTTTCTTTTTCTCAGAGTTTTGGTCACGGTTAATATATGGATTCACCTTTTCGCCAACGTTTCGTCTTTATTTCAAGACACCCTCAGGGCTATAAACTAACAAAAAACAATGGCCATTTCGGATGTCTTGAGGATGTCCTGAGGATGAATTGAAATAAAGACAAAACGTTGGCAAAAAGGTGAATCCATATATTAACCCTGACCAAAACACAAAGAAAAAGAAAAAAAGTGTTTATTAGTAATTATGGCCAAGAAAACAATACCTTGTAATAATTATTAGATACATATTAGATACATGCATATTATGATTACCACTGAGGTTAGTATGATTTATATTATTAATACGGCAAATCGTCATACCTCGTACGATGCTCTTGGAGCGCTTTAATAATATAATAATATCAGGATAGTGCTATCATGATATAATAATATCAAGATAGCAGTGGAATTGACAGAAAACCAACCCCCTTTATAACAGCTCAGTCGGTTAGTTCCGACTGAAGATGGACAACGTCCGAAAGCGCTCCTACGACTCCAAGATCATCGTAAGGTATGACGGTTTGCCGTATTAATAATATAAATAATTATAAGTATTAAATTTAAATTATATTATTAGTATGAGAAACCGTCGTACCTCGTAAGATGATCCTGGAGTTGTTGGAGCGCTTTTGGATGTTGTCCATCTTAACTAACCTACTGAGCTGTTTGATTAGTTGCGATCGCAGATGGACAACGTCCAAAAGTGCTCCAACAACTCCAGGATCATCTTACGAGGTACGACGGATTCTCATACTAATAATGTAAACCATAATAACCTCAGTGGTACTAACATTAAGCATGTATTAATTTTAATCTTAATAAATATAATGCATTCCATTTATTATTATAATTATAATTTATAATTTAAATATTATAATGAAATAATATTTAAATATGATTCAGAGAAAATTAATATCCTGTAATATGATACAATCAATTAATTGGTGCCATTATAAACTAGACATAAGGATGTTCAGTGAGTAAGCAATTATAATAATTATCTACCTACTAGGTGATATTAGGCAAAAACATGACACATCATCAACACTCTCTATAGAATAGATACAAGCAAATTTATTAATGTATAATATATTTAAACTTCAAATTATTTTCAAATATATCTAAAAAATAAAAATAGTAATGTTAATATATAATTATATAAATATTTGTCATAAATAGAAACTTGCTGACAGTTTAATTAAAACACGTGCTCTGATGTACTAAAGCAACTTTAATACATGTGCAATAATATTGGCGTGCAAATACAAGAAACTTTCGTTGAAAAGCGGTCAATCGATACTTATTTAAATAACTATTTATATATAAAAAGATTTCACATAAACACGTGAAACAACAATCAATGATCAAACCACAATAAGAAATGGGAAAACAAGACTAAGATCTTTCAACCGTAACAAGCGGTCTTCGTCAGAGTCAAAAACCCAACTTCAGTTGGGTTTTTGACTCTGACGAAGACCGCTTGTTACGGTTGAAAGATCTTAGTCTTGTTTTCCCATTTCTTATTGTGGTTTGATCATTAACTATTTATATATATATATATATATATATATATATATATATATATATATATATATATATGACCAAACTACAAAATAAAAAGTGAAATATAACAATCATTGATTGTTCTTTCACGCATTTATGTGAAATCTTGTTATATATATATATATATATATATATATATATATATATATATATATATAGTGACCGTTCTACCTTCCTGCAAGACTCTTCGCCTACCGATGAACACGATGTTGATTGTTATTTCACGTGTTTATGCGAAATCCTGTTATATATATATATATATATATATATATATATATATATATATATATACATAACAGATCCAATAATATATCGACCGTTTGATAGAATAGGTGTGTTCTCTAATCGGGGTTCGGTCAATTTTCCAGGATAAAAAATCAAACTCTCGTTGCCAACGTTTCGGTTTTATTTAAAACCTTTTTCATAGGCAGAAGTAAGAATTTTTTAACTAAGAAAATGAAATTTACATTATTGAAAGCAACAACAATGTTAGCCGGACAAAACCTTCGACTAGACTGTCGACTAGAGTCTAGTCGAAGGTTTTGTCCGGCTAACATTGTTGTTCCTTTAAATAATGTAAATTTCATTTTCTTAGTTAAAAAATTCTTACTTCTGCCTATGAAAAAGGTTTTAAATAAAACCGAAACGTTGGCAACGAGAGTTTGATTTTTTATCCTGGAAAATTGACCGAACCCCGATTAGAGAACACACCTATATATATATATATATACATATACTAACAAACCTACCCTTCTTTGACGGAAACAAAAATTCGATTGTATTTGGTATTCTAAATATCATTAAAAATTATAGAATAGTAGAAAATACCATTATTAGTGTAATGTCAAACAAATGCTTCTGTATACACTACATTAAATGTCTCTCCTTCAGGTTCATAGAAGAAGAAAGAGTTGGAATCTCAAACTCTTGAGTAAGTAAACTACAGTTGACCATTTAAGAAAAACTTGGTCTCACTCACTTCAATTCCTGCGTTAGATAAAGTTTCCCCTTGCAACTTAGTTAACGTCATTGCGAAAGAGAATCTGACAGCACTTTGCAATCGTTTGAACGAAAGGATAGTGGCTCGGAATCATTGGTATGGGTGGTATAGACACAGACTCCCCAATACCACGCCCAATCATGATGTCCGCCTCTATGGCACATCTGTGCAGAGCACGAACTCATAGTCGTGTCCCGTTGCACAGGTTTGGGCACTCACGTTTCGTCACATGAAATTTGTTACTGCTACTAAATCGCAGCATGATGGTGCTCCTACTTTAAGTTTTTATTCGTGAGCAGGCAGTCTAAAAGAAAGAAATTCATTTGGATAATGAATTGCTTCCTCATCACTAATCGCTCTCTTTACTGACTTGTAAGATCTTTCCTCAGTATTATATAGCGTAAGAACTTATTTGTTGATTTTTCCTGTCCGTTCATATTAAGGGCTGAGTATTGCTCATTCACAAAACTATTTATTTTCAATAGATAGTACACCCTCAACTCTGCGAAACACCTTTTCAATTATGTCAAATACGCAATATATTCATATGCTCCAATGAAATTAAAATTAACAATACCTACTTGCCATACCTGTGCATTTTCAAAACAAACTTGTCTGTGAAGTTAGGAAAATACAGCTTAAAGCCCCATAACTTCGCTTCTATACTTAATTATCAATCTATTTAGAGCCTATATTTTAAGTTAGGCATACTCAAATCTAGTGTCAAAGTTTCAGCTAGCTATGTCTCATTGTGGATGAGTTTACTTGTGATAAACGTTTTTGCTTTAAACGTCCATAACTTCACTTCTACGTTGAATTTCCAATCAATTCAGAGCCTATATTTAAGGCTAGACATACATAAATCTACTGTAAAAGTTTCAGCTTGCCATATCTTATGGTGACTGAGTTTACTTGCAACAAAATTTTGCGGACAAACCGACAAAAATTATTCTAAGGGTGGATTCGGTTTCTCCAATGTATGAAACGTAAAGAAAACTTGTAATGAGTTAGTTCTAAGCAATGTACATACAAAATCATGATTATATTTATATAGATATCGAGTAACCACTCTACCTTCCTGCGGGACTCTTCGCCTCCTGATGATGAGGATGGTTGAAATATGGAAATGAGTTATTCCTGTGTCTATCTGTGTAGAAAAAGGGTAGCACACAGATAGACACAGGAATAACTCATTTCCATATTTCAACCATCCTCATCATCAGGAGGCGAAGAGTATATATATATATATATATATATATATATATATAACCAATTAAAAAAAAAGGGTAGCACACAGATAGACACAGGAATAACTCATTTCCATATTTCATATATATATATATATATATACACAATTAAAAGAAACGGTCCAGCGGACTTTTTTACAATAAAATAAAAAACGAAGGAAACACACAGAAAGACACAGACATAACTCACATCGATATTTCGACAATCGTCGTCATCAGGAGGTGAGAAGAGCGAAGAGCGAAGAGTCCCGCAGGAAGACAGGGCGGTACTGAACTCGGAAACCGCAGCCAGTACCCCACCACTTACCACCAAGCGGGGGAAGGGAGGGAAGGAAATGAAGAGCCAATTTAAGACGTAAAAGGAACGAGTAAAAATTATAACTATAAAAAATTATAAAAAAGTAGATAAATCAAATTAAAATTAATAAAAATAATAAATAAAAAGTAAAATAAAAAATAATAAATAAATAAATAAAAAATAATAAATAAATAAATAAAAAATAATAAATAAATAAATAAATCATAAATAAATTATCGGTTGAGGTTGAGTCCGGGGGAAGAGCGAGCATCAAGAAAGCATATGTATGCCTCCTCTGAAGCTCTTAGAGTAACTTTATTGTTGGATTCGGGGATCTGTTTCAGGATCTGAACCCTGAAACAGTCATTGAAACTGAGTCCATGCGAGTTCGCATGGATGGCTACAGGATAGTTACTGCGTTGACCGACTGAAGCCCTATGACCATTCATACGAAGGCTCAACTTATTAGAAGTTAAGCCAACGTAAAAGGAGTCACACTGAGTGCAATCCAGTCGGTAAACACAGTTGCTCGAGGTACAGGAGGAATTGACCTGAACCGGGTAGGAACTATGGTGGAGAGGGGAATCGAAGGAAGGATTAGGATTTACAATCAGGCAAGTTTGACAGCCACAGCGTCCACATTGTTTCATTCCAGGAACAGGATTGGAAGGCTGAGGGGAAATATGAGAGAAAATGCTTTTTAGATTGGCAGGTTTGCGGTAGGAAATAGAAGGGGGGTGATTAAAGATGGAAGAAGTAGAAGTAGAAGTAGACAGAATCGGAAAAGACTCCTTAATAACAGCACGAAGCTTATAAGCGCCAGGGAAGTAGGTTGTCAGGAAGAAGGAAGTGTTACTTCTATCCCTCTTGGGTCTGGGTTGGTGGGAGATGTCAGCCGGTAAAACACGACTATCAATGAAGGAGCGAGGATAGCCTCGTTCAGAAAATTTGTCCTTTAAGAGGTTAAGGTGATGTCTGCGGTCTTGGAGATTATTGCAGATATTGTGAATACGGAGGGACAAGGATCGAGGTATAGACTTTTTAACATGGGATGGATGGCAACTATTGTAATGGAGGTACTGTTGGGAGTTGGTGGGTTTTATATGTACGGAAGTCAAGAAGTGTCCATTGTATTTTTTATTTTATTATATATATATATATATATTGAATATATTCCTTATCTGGACCACATATATTTAACATATTTTTCATTTGCATCGAGGTTTGGTCTAGATTAAAGGTGTAGCTGAAATGGCTTATAGGTGTTGTATTTGTGGACAACAAATAGGACTGCAAATTTGGCACTATTTTTCGCTTTTTTCAGGGGGTAATTTATCAAATTAATTAACCATTTTTAACAATTTTACAATTAATCCAGACTATTTGATCAAAATTACCGTGGATCTAGAATTTCACCTTTACTATAATACGAATAAGGTGTGTGGTCCGGACAGAAATTCTCAAGCAGGGTAAAAAATGTAGCAAATTCTTCCAAAATTGTGTAATATAACTTTCACTTGACTCGGAGTCAATAAATATATTATAAGAATTGTTTATAAAGAGAACAAACAATAGACATTATACAATAGGAAGTCAAATATTTATTATTGTTGTTATTAAATTTGATGGTAATTTGTTTTGTGAATGGCGAGTTTAATTTTCATGCTTTAGAGTATAAGGAATACACAAAGTAAATAACCAGTCTTCTATCTTTTCATCAGTGTCTGTGAATAAAAAGGGGGAAGCTTTGGTCGTGTGTTATAAATCATCATGGAATACTTAATTACTTAATTCAATTTAGTGAGTTCTATAATTAATATTCTCAAAATTATTTGTATATACACTTGTGACCAGTAACAGTCAATATCAGTTTGGACTATACCAAGGCTATTCGGTAATAAGATTTATGTAAAACAGATGATTGTTCAAAAGTATTGCTGCAAAAGTAATATTTAGTTTACTTTTTTTTTTATAAGTTGTTTTATAAACCTCTCACACTTAAGCTGCAGTAACTGCAAAATTTAAGTTGTGCAAAAGGAAGAGTGGATCAAGTTGTACTTGGCAGAATGTTTTATTCATACGCTATCTCAGTCGTAAGCAGAGTGAACCCTTATCTATCCTTGTTAATATCTAAACAAAATTTAAAATATCTTAGGATAGCAATACAATTGTGTACAAACAGCGAAAACGTTTCCCTCCTTCAATTCTATTTCTATTTATGATATGCTATAACATTTCAAAGTTTTTTTATCATTTTTTTAATACAAAGTAGTGGGCAATCAATCAAGACAAGTCGAATAAAATCAAATAGAATATTTTACATGTTTTTTAATAAATTCTGCTTTGTTTTTGCATCATCTTTTCATTTGAGGATACAAATGTAAGGTTTTTACTGATACCCGGAGTCATGTATCTCGTATGAAGGCAGGCGTCTATCATGCCCTGCATCAGTTGAATAGCACTGAGCCTTAATTATTCAATGCTATTACACTCTATCAGTACAGATATATATATATATATATATATATATATATATATATATATATGTATTTATATATGTACGTATATGTATATATGCATTTGCAATACAATCACTTTCTAAATACGTTTTTGGTAATAGTTATGTTATTGCAATAATGTTTAAATAAATATTACTCACTTGTCATTGCATAATCAGTTCTAAATAAGTATAATACCCTTAAAAAATCATGCTTAGATGGTCTCAAGAAAAAAATAAGCTATTCTTAGTGATCAAAGCATAAGTTATTTATTAATTCATGCTAGGTAATTAATATTTTTTTTTATTCAGTAATGATCTAATCAATACGATCGTTTAAATTATTAATTATCATATTTCAGTGAAAATAACTTTCTATTGGTTTAAGAACAATATAGGCAGGTAGAATCTATTTGATTACTGCCTAAGCCGTAAGTGGTCGGTGCTAACAGGCCCTTTTGTTTGAAAGGATTAAGGGTAGACTTGACTCAGCTCTTTGCTACAAGAGGGCTCTTGTGTTCTCCAAACCAATTAATATTCTTCTCCACCCACGGCACCAATTCGATGCCTTTTCTATTGGGCCTAAACCATTATCAACCGTCTGCATTCTAGTTAATACCTCTTTACAGAGCACTATTTTATTACTTTACTATAAATAAAGTATAGTGATCGTTAAAAAAATTCGATTTCGAGATTTTAACGGGATTACATGCTTTGAGTTCCCAAAAGTCGTTTTATGAAGTATTTTTGATGATGTCTGTGTGTGTGTGGGTGGGTGCGTAGGTGGGTGGGTGCGTAGGTGAGTGGGTGGGTATGTTACCATTTCTTGTTACGACGCTTCGGTCCAGAATCACTGATGGATCAAGTTGATATTTTGACACAAAAATAGGTCCCATGGTGTAGATGATCCCTTTTGTTTGGAAGGAATTATGCATGACAGGAAAGTTACTTTTTTTGCCAAAAATCGGTTTCTAGAAAACATTTTTCCTCTTAATCTGCTAATTCTAGACTTTTGAAATTTTGGCACTATCTGTGAAGTTACAAATGCAATAAACGAAAAATATATTCAGAATTTTAAAACAACAGGAAATATTTTTTTCAAAAAAATGTAGAAATTTTGACTTATAGTTCAATCTCAAAGCTTGTGAGAGCAATACAATCCATACCATTTGACGGATCAAAATGTAACTATGCCTACAAATAGAACATACTGTGGAGGATGACTTGAGATAATTTTTTTCAAAATGACATTCACCAAAGGAGTGTTACAGTTCAATTTCTGTTTTCAGAAAATGTTATCAGAATACCATATGATGATCTGGAACTTTCATATATTATACATCTTCTTTTCAAAATTTATTTCCTTAATAAATTAGGACATTATTGATAGTTTACACGAAGTGCGTGTATGTTATTATGACAGTTATTATTATGAATAAATCTTCTCATTCATATAGTACTGTAACCCACCTCCCCTCTTAATTTACGTCAATGACTATCACTGAGTCAAAGTCTTACATGAAACTACCTGAACAGCAATACTCTTGAGTAATGAACCAACCCTCTGACACTCACTGTAGGGTAAAAATCCAAGCCTTTAAACTCTACACAATCCCAATGGCTCTCCTAGAATTCTGCATATAAAACAGAACTTTGTCATTCTTGTCTATATTTCATTTCTCAGTAAATTACATTTTACTCAAAACTGATTTTCAAGAATTCATTTCATTACTGAAAACAAGCATTCATGCACTTTGTGTTATATTTAAAGTTTAAAACTTTTTAATTATTATCATTATCGATAATTTGATTAAACAGTTTTAATAAAGCACATTAGGCAAACAATTTCTGCAGTTAGAAGAAGGAGAGGAAATCCAATTTAAAGGAATTAATTTTCGGATTCAGCATTCTTGTGACTGAAATATGTAATTTAGAAGAGAAGATTAGTTTTGATGGAATGCATTTGTAAAACATCTTCCCTTTGAATTTTAGTTATTCAAGGAGGAAGAAATTCTCGGCAATCTTAGGGCATGAAAGTTCCATAATCAGCTCTACTTGGAAACGTTTATTTTAATACTTGGATAATTCGACAATTTGATGGATAGTATTGAATTGAGATGCAATATAGTGCTCAATATGACACATTCAATATGAATAACTTTACGAAACGTAGTCATGGTTATATTTATCCTTACTTGATAGTTAAGAAACAGAAAATCAAGTAGGGGTCTATAATGATGTCCTTGTCTATTGCAGTTGTCTGAAAATTAAGTTTAGTGCTTGAAAATCATTGAAAAGCAGCGTGTCATTGACGATATGTAATGCATTTTCATTTGATTGAATGCTACGTGAATTGGCTGGCTGTGAATTTGAGAGAACGTATGTGTAAATACTTGCCTAACTGTGTGAAAACAACCCAACAGTATCGTACATATCCTGCCAACAGGTCTAGTGCCAGTAGAGTTGACTGACTTCTATGGGTTCTTAGAAAAATTAACCTTCTGGTGATAAGTGTACCTTCCATCTTCCTTCTGAGAACTTCATATCTATCATTTGATAGTTCGCTGTTGGCGATGACAGAGAGTTACTTCAAGGACAGAAGTGTTTCAGCGAGATAGACCGATAGTGTATAAATGTAGTTAAATAATCAGTTTATTGCATAATTTATCTGAGTGAAGTATTACTGAAGTATAAGTGTAATGAAGATCAATTGTAAGATCATTAATCTCCTTTCAGAGTTTAAAATAGCATCATTAGCTTCAAAATGTCAACAACAATAGTAGTTCGATTGCGTAAGTTCAAAATATAAGAGATCAAAAAAGAATCTAAAAGTGGTAAATTTAAGATTTTCCACTTTTAGATTCTTTTTTGATCTCTTATATTTTGAACTCACGCAATCGAACTACTATTGTTGTTGAGATTTTGAAGCTAATGATGCTATTTTAAATTCTGCAGGAAATTTAAGATCTTACAATTTTACAATTGTAGATTGTAACATAATTGTTGTAATGTATGTTATAAATGCAACATAAAATGGAACAATTTATAAAATTTTAATGAAATGCAAATTTAATTTAATGAAGATGATGTCTTTGATTATGGAGGGAGGGTAAGGAGTGGAGAAGTTGTATTTTAAGATGAAGTTCAACAAGTCTTCACTGAGAGCTGCACAAGATATTGTCTATACAGCTGTTTCTTGAATTTCCATTTCAATGTTACCATCAAATTTTTTGTAAAAGCACACTGGCGAATTCTGAGAGACACAAATGTAAATATAAAAGCGCCTCTAGCGCATTCTAGAAGACACGGATGGGACTAGGAGTCGTCGACGGGGTGAGCATAGTAAAAGATTGTGACCGCAGTAAGGATGAAGGTCATCACACGTCATTACTGGAGTGACCTGTAGCTGAGGCAGTTCTCTGCACACACCTCAAGATATACACAATAGTAATAACACTTAGTATTCTATTACACTACTGTTATCAGGTTTACCGTCCATTAGAAGTTTAATTTTGTGTTTAATTTAATTTCATTGCCCTCTCACAAAATAAAGCAGACATAAATACCAATTATAATAATTGTTATTGCAGCCACAGTCTTTAGTGCCAATACTATACTAATATAGGACTAATACTAATAGAGTAAATAATAACTCACTATTCTAATGGAAATGTATTGTCATACAGACAGAGAGAAATTAAAAGCCTCTCTCCGACATTGTTTTTCCGAAGACAGAGTTACTGCAATCAGATCATTTTGTCAACGGA
Organism: Hermatobates lingyangjiaoensis; assembly: GCA_026182355.1. Lineage (NCBI taxonomy): Eukaryota > Metazoa > Arthropoda > Insecta > Hemiptera > Hermatobatidae > Hermatobates > Hermatobates lingyangjiaoensis. The sequence goes on from JAPFBL010000229.1 coordinate 84,435, forward strand.
TATGAATATAAGATGAGTGCAGATTGAAAATGTCGCAACCTTTTTTGAAATGTTTCTGTTGACACATCTTTATTGAAATATTCCTGCAGTTAATAATGCATCTTTCACGCTCACATTCCTTAACAATATTCACTGTTTAGGAATATTGGCAACTATATCGAAGAATGAAAGTTGATTTTCTTAGAGCCGCTTATTTACAATACTTTAATTTTTTAACAACAAGGAACATAATATAAGACGTAACCTTTATTTTGATTATGAATGTTATTATCTTTTGGTAATATTGAATTAAGAGATATGGACTCCTTAGTTATATATGACAAAATGGGTACTAATTTTAATTCATTCTTCGGTGATTCGATGACACTGACTTTTTTTCTTATACGTTTTTCATGTTTCAGTCAAAATAGAAAGATTTAGAAGTTTTAAAGGAAAACTTTGTTTTAAATCTTCAATGTAGAAGGAGGTTAGATAAACGAAATTAAATGTAAGATATTCAGTGACAATATAGTGTTACAGATGCCCATTTATGAGATCCACTGGCTGTTGAAAGAAATTCATGTTCTATTGTAAGAGATTATTTCTTAGCACGAAATATTCACTTCGGATTTACAAAATTGTTATTACTGCTGTGGTAATACCAATGATATTATATGCGTAAGTTGTGTGTTATACAAAAATATGCGTATATATTGACAAGTGGATCAATCACTATCTGTACTACCACCAGGAATGACAGACTAATATACCTCTCCCATTTAGACATCTATATTATGCCTAAATGGGACATTATGTACTCACAAAGTTGGATATTATATTTGCTAACCTCTTGTGTGTGTGAGAGAGAGACTGAGTGAGTGAGAGAGTGTGTGTGTGTGTGTGTGTGTGTGTAACGTTGAGTGTTGGCTACTACCCTTTTTTTTAAGTGGTTTAAATAAAATGTAAGTTTGATGTTTAATTTTTTTTATTTATTACGATATTTGTGAATTTATTATTCATGAAGAGATAGATGAGTAGATGCCAAATCATCTATATGCCAACAATGTTTTGAGCATTGTAAAGGCCACTTGGCTTTCTCTAACTTCCTCAATCAATGACTGGAGTGAGTAATTTACAATAGATTATATTCTAAAATAAAAGAAATGTTTGTACTGTCTTCCTGTATTCCAGAATAATTTATTCTTATCCTGCTTACAGATATCTTTCCTTGTAGAAAGATTTTTAAGTTAATACTTTTGAAGAAGTAATAATTTATTTTGCAACTCAGTGTGAAGTATAGAAATAAAAAGAAAATGTATTCTACCTGAAAGACGCACTTGTTTGAAGAATGACAATTGAATTAGGAAATTTCTGGGAGCTTTAGTTTTGCTAAAGGCTAGTACTCTTAGCTATAATTTCATTCATTGTTTTGTCGAACTTCTTAATGGCACTTGTGGTTGTTCTCTTTTGTTTTCGAAAGAAAAAGACCCACCAAGGGGGTTGACTTAAAACAGCTCTCCGGCTTCCTTACCTCCACATTGGAAGCTCTCTTGACTTATTCCCGCCAATTTAACCACTTCAACTCCCCCGTAGCACCCCTCCCACCACAATCAGTATAAGAATTACACAATGCCTGTCCCATTTTCACTCAAAGACCCATTTTATTGTAATGCTTTCAAAATATTTATTTCTCTTGGTCTGCCCTCGTCTAAAATCCACAAATTACATTTCTTACTGTCCTACATTCTTACTCAATGCACACACTGATTAATTATTTTTCACTTATTGCTATTATCAATAGGCCCAAACAAAAAAAGTTAAAAGAACTTTGTTTATGAAAAAAGTAAATATACTAATATACTAAGCTGAAATAACAATAACCATGAGTTTTAACATGAATATACAAAATGGTGTGTATTTGTGTGTGTGTGTGGGTGTGTGTGTGTGCGTGTGTGTATGTGTGTGTGTGCGTGTGCCTTTAAGCGGAAACAATAATTTGTACAAATTTTTCGTACTGAACAACTTTGATATCAATTGCTGAAATTTATAATCTAACTGTAATTAATAGATTTGTATTATATTATTTTAAAATCATTTTTTCATTAGATAATGGCATATGTAATTATACTGGTGTAAGAAATTATCTCAAACTCATTTTTTCTATTTCTCATATTTCTGTTACTTTAATATCGACAAATTTGCTAAGGTATTTATAAGAGTTAATGAAAAGTACTTAATCAACTACTTCACTTTTAATAAATAACAACTTTAATCTCTTTAAAATTATTTACAGTTGATAGAGACAATAAAGTGGATTTTCATAAGACAATTTTGTCAAAACATTCTTTAGTCCACCTACTGTGTAAGAAACATTTTTGGGAATGAAATCACAAAATGAAAATACAAGTTTTTCATACACTCTAAAATCATCGAGTCACCTGCACACATGCATCATCCAAATTTACTTCAAAAATGGAAACAAGGGGGCCTCAAACGTGTCCATAATATCTTAAATAACGTTTTTCCTTCAAATGTTATTTACAAAGTTCTTACCTGTGAGATGTTCTAAGATGTTACATGAGAGATGTTCTAAGATGTTCCCTTGAGATGTTCTAAGATGCTACCTGGGAGATGTTCTAAGATGTTACCTGAGAGATGTTCTAAGATGTTACCTGAGAGATGTTCTAAGATGTTACCTGAGAGATATTCTAAGATGTTGCCTGTGAGAGGTTCTAAGATGTTACCTGTGAGATGTTCTAAGATGTTACCTGTGAGATGTCCTAAGATGTTACCTGAGAGATGTTCTAAGATGTTACCTGAGAGATGTTCTAAGATGTTACCTGTGAGATGTTCTAAGATGTAAAATCTTATATAAATGAGTAGCAGAAATTTGGTGTCCACCAATTTACAGATAACTTAATTCATTTTTCTTTGATAGAGTTATTCTGATGAATTCTAATTAACCTGACATTTACTTGGCATATTCAACAATAAACATATGCAAATACAAGTATACCAGTATTTAATGCCAAATAGACTGCTAAAATATTTCGATTCGTTTTTCTCTTTTTTCACCTAGTTAGATGTCTGGTAGTTTTTCTAGTCGTTCATGGTGTGTTTCGTTTCGCTTTTCACACTAGATATTTTCAGATTATTTAAGTCTAAATCCAATAATCATTGAGTTTAGTGAACTCGTATAATTTATCTAGCATCTTATTATTTACTAATTATTTATAAATAATTATATTTGTATTTAAATATAATAAGGTATTGTTTTCTTGACCACAATTACTAATAAACACTCTTTACTCCTAATTAGAAGCTGGTATTAGAAGCTAGCCTTGAGTAAATAGGTTTTTTGAATGTTGTATGATGAATGTAAAGTAGATATGACAAATGTCCATTGTTTTTGTTAGTTTATAGGCCTGAGGATGTCTTAAAATAAAGACAAAACGTTGGCGAAAAGGTGATTCCATGTATTAACCCTGACCAAAAATTCGAGAAGAAGAAAAAGTGTTTATTTAAATATATACATATTTATCAGTACTAGTGAAATTTACTTCCGTAATTGCTCTGTTATATTGTTGTATCGTATTAATTTGTTATGATGTTTGTGTCTGAAGGCAGAACATTAAAAGTATTAAATAATTGATAAATCGTATAACAACATTGAAAAAGTATGTATTTTTGAAACAGGAAATATAATAATTTTGTCAATTTTTTTTGCGAAAGTATGTGAAGTGAAATAACTAAATTAAGTTTTTTTTTTCATATTCTTATGTTCGGTTATCCAGTCTTTTTGCCACTATTCTCTCACAATAATCGAATGAGTTTCAAAGAGAGGAAAAGTGAATCAGGAAATAACAAGACATCAGTGGCGAGCCGAAAAGCCACTGGGTCAAAAATAAATTAAATCAACAGTTCTACCTCTCGTGTTATTGCTGTCCCAGTGTCGCCGTGTTTTCTCACAATGTTGGCATTAAGCTTCATATCTCACGTCTTACTAATATAGAAAAATAACTTAGACTTTTCTAGAATAAGCAGGTCCTCAGTGGATGCAAATAAAATACCTTCAATTATTTTGAAAACTCTTCTCATATATTTCTGTTAGGATAGCTAATACCTATTATCATATGTACTGTCCTTTCTACAATGACGCGTTTTCCATAGGTACACTTTTATTATATTCTCCTACGAATAAACTTATCACTTCTCACTCAAATTCCTGTGTCATATTTAATGTAGAAATAGTTTGTCTATTGAAACATGGCATTGTAGATTTTCAGAAATGAAAATTTATGATATAAACTGTAGTAAAATGAAATTATAGACATCTTTTAACTTCAAGAATTCATTAAACTCATTCAATACGTTTATTAGTGAAAAACGATACTTTGCGTTGACTTTAAAAGTTGTTTTATGGTTTTGCTGAGTGTCCCGAAGCACCTACCTCTGTGCAGCAAAGTTGCTTGACAGTCAGGGAGCAGGTGCAACGGTGTTTCTTCTTTTTCTTTGCAAAATCTGCACAAACCATCATTGATAATGCCCATTCATGTATTATTATTTTGGGAGAAAGTGACTTCTTTTCTTCTTCTTCGGAACAGTATTCTTCGGGTCCTCAGGTGCGCTTGTGAGAGGTTGGCTCCTACTAGCCAACTTGTGGACCTTCTGCGCATCCGGAGGATCGCTCCAGACTTCTTTCTCTTTAGTATCATACAGAGGAAAATCCCTGTATCTATATCGGTGGTATTTTTTCCACTCTGGCATAGCACAGCATACCGAATTAAGGCCATTTACTCAAGGGAGTCGCCTGGTACCCTTGAGGCTCCGTTCACAATACAGTAACCCCTGTATCATCAATCCTTCAGCAGGGATCGCTTAACGCCTTGGGTTGGGGCTGGGATATGAAGATGGGATTTAGAAAGTTGGAAAAATGTGATATGAAGGTGGTCAAGCCTAGCCTTCAATTGATTTCTCGATTTACCCCAGTATCAATGTCTAAGTAGCAGATGTTTGTTAGTCTTTATTCCTAGACGTAGCATAGACAGTTATTGATCCAGTTATGGTTACTCGTGTTTATTATTGAATGTCACACAACCGATATACATATGATTTGATTGGTCCGATCACATTCTCCTCGTCTTTCGTTTGTCCCAGCATATATCAGGTTAACAGGGCAAACTCGCGAAGGCCGAAAGTCAGAGTTCAGTGCTAGAGACTTTAGACTTAATCAATCCATTACTACACCGTGCACCCTATTCTTCTACCTTAATTCAACTGCAGATTTTAAGTTCTATAATGGTCTTGATAAACGTTCATAAAGAAGGTTCCTTCACTTCTATCGTTTTAGGTATTATTTGACAAAAATCACTACGGTGATTGGCTCAAATCAAATGTGCTACTTCCTTCTGGACAGGGAGTCTTCTTTGTTTATATGGCAAATAGAGCCTCCATTCATAATAATTACTAATTATTATCAGTCAGAAATACTGATAAAGTATTTAAAATACTGACCGTTTCTGAGTTTGCCCTGTTAACCTGATATATGCAGGGACAAACGAAAGAGGAGGAGAATGTGATCAGACCAATCAAATCATGTGTATATCGGTTGTGTGACATTCAAAAATAAACACGAGTAACCATAACTGAATCAATAATTATTATCATAATAATTACTTTTCATAATTTCATAATAATTAAACTCACTTTAATAGTTGTACTACATATATTTTTAATTACTTACTTTGAAGATATAGTACTGTTTAGAAATGTAGGTATAATTGGAATGGACTTTTTAATGTGCATTCGTTGCGCTTGACCATTCTATACTTGACCGTTTCTTTATTTGTTTGTTAGTTCTACTTTGTGAAAGCAGAGGGTGTGTGTAGTGATCGAGAGTGCAGGACACTGTATGGCTCTTAACATTGCAAATTCATTACTCACTCATTTCCAGGTATTCCCTTGTTTCCAGATACTCAGATGAAAAACAAATTACTGACACTGTTTCCATTACTAATAAATGACGCTTCAGTATATCAGACTAGAGATCTTTTGTTAAAACCAGACAACATTCATTCCAGTTTAATTTTTTTTTTACACTGACAACCCCTGTAAAATAATAATCTATGAAGGGTCTTGTTTCAAAACAACAAGTCAAACTATTAATGTTTCATTTCTTTTTTGATGTTTCATTTTCTATAGTGCTTTTTAATTTGTAAAATAAAGAGAAGATTAATCATTTTAAATATAATGTCTAACTAATTAGTTGTGTAATTCGTAATTGTGTGCTATTTACTCATAATAGGGTAAATGAATTAATCAAAGCCTCCACATACAGAAGAGAATCCTTTTTATTCTATGCGTTTTGAACACTTCGAACTTTCGACCCCGGTAGGTCTCCCATTTCTTCCTTTCGAAGTCTACCTGACGATGAACAGGAAGTTTTCGAATCGTGTACGATAAAATGGATTACTTTTTGTGTATGGAGACTTTGATTTCTCCATTTACTCCAGTATGAATGTCTAAGTAGCAGATGTTTGTTAGTCTTTAATCCTAGACGTAGCATAGAGAATTATTGATCCAGTTATGGCTATTCATGTTTATTTTTAAATTCACACAACCGATATACAAATGATTTGATTGGTCTTAGTTCAGCAGTAACACTGCTTCTGTAGAACCGAAGAGAAGATATTATGCTATGTGGCTCCATCTTCTGCGAGCAATCTCTTATAGCAGAACATTGCACTTGTTCTCTTAGGCAGTGTATATGTTAACTAGCTTTGCCAATTACATCTTTCAACTGCACAACTTAGTTTGCAAGAGCAAGTCCGTCACTTTGACAGTCTTAGGTCATTCTTTTTTCTCTCTTTCGTGCAGGTATTAGTTGCTAGTGTCAGTGCTAGAGTATGATAGCATCGACCATCATATTACATCTTATCTTATCCACTAGACTACCCGTGACTCATCGTGTCACTCAGAAATTATAACAATAGGTATTGAAATTAATTCGCTTAACATGATTGACAGGTATAATTTTAATTGTTGTTTCTTGTTATTAAGATACGGAAACAAATTCTTATATGGCCCAAGCTTTTGATATAGTATTCTTAACATGATTCAAGATATATACACAGTAAGTATATTTAGTAAAATAAAAAAATCATTTAAAAGTAAAAAAATCATTTGTTCTATCACATAAATAAATAAAACATCAATTTAAGTTATATACACAATAAAATATATTTAAAACAAACAAAACTTGTAAATTGAAATATTGACTTTATTTACATAACATTAATGAAAGGAATGTGTCTTTATAATATTACTTACAACATTCGTATTTTATCTGACAGTTGTGTTCAAATTCGTTTGTAAAAGTATTCATTTTTAACATCTAATGTAGTAGTTGTTATATATTTGTTATGTTTATTTATAATACATTTAAACTACTGTCATCAGCGAGCACGCAAGACACTTGCTACCCTGGGTCCAATTTTGGGAATATAGTAGTAATTTTCTTTTATTTAACATTATTCAGGTAATAAATAATATATATTTAATTTCAGGTCTCTATCTCTACGGGAAATCAGTAAACAAACAAACAAACTCACGAACTTTATATATAGAGATAACAGCTAATTCTTTCTGCCCATTTAATCAATCCTGTTTTATTATTTAAAAATGTATATTCATGTCATTGTAACTTGAAATAATTAAGTTAAAACTTAAATGCGTTAAATGTTAAAAAATACGTTAGAATGTTTCGTATTGGCAGTTTTGTGTGGCATCTTTTCAATATTGACCTAAAATGTTTTTTCGTTTCAGAAAAGAAACCGGAAAGGCAAATCTTTACGGTTGTATGTAGTGTTTTTTACTATTCCTATCGGTCATTCTAACATTTACAAGTTCCCAAGGGTCATTTTTGTAAATGTTCTCATATAATTAAAACATTCCGTTTTATTCCTTTCCAAAAATGAAAGTTTAATTTCGTTTTTGCTTCAGTCTTTGTCAATTATGTCCGACATTTCTACTCAGCGAATTCCATTCTGTTATAAACTCGGTGTTTTATGTCAATGGTTATATACAACTTTTTTTCTAAAATGTCCTTTATTAAATTTTTTCCTAAACAATTCTTTTTTATTCTTAATTACATCAAATCATGATCCTGAATAGTTTTATAACGTTCTTTTATAAAATCAGATCTGTTTCAATCAATGAAGTTATCATTTTTTCACCACATTTTTTACACATATCATGGTGTGTGTTTGAGATGTAATATTTTTGCCATAATCAGTCAAATGAATATGCCATAATATGATAAAAATTGATTTATATATCACATTCTAAATAACATAAGAATTGCTATTTGATAAATCATTCCACATGAGTTAATGCTACTCCTTTGTTAATGTACTGCAAATATACTGTATGACTACAAAGAAAATTCATCTGATAATAGGTAATTACAATAATCAGTAATGCTATATCAATCATCAACCCTACAAAGGAAACAATTTGATGTTTTACTATTGTTGTTTAACTGAAGGCCTGAGTGTCAACTGACTGTAACGCAATCTCTTCCATACCTGTTCTATTCAATGATCAAACCACAATAAAAAATGGGAAAACAAGACTATGATATTTCAACCGTAACAAGCGGTCTTCGTCAGAGTCAAAAACCCAACTTTTTATGTGTTTATATATTTATATAAATATATATATATAAATAGTGTTATATTTATAACTTTTTATGTGCACGTGTTTATGTGAAATCTTTTTACCTGTTTTGTTCTGCATTGCTTTGTCATTTCAACATTCAACTTAAGATTTTAAGTTCTTTAATGAATTTTACAATTACCATGAGATAAGTAGCTTTTATTTCTGTTAGTTTTAGACATGATTTGCCAAAAAAAAATTATAATCTGATGAATACCACGGAATTGTCTTCGCAATGCCTATATCGCCTCCTTCAAACAGACTACACAATGTGATGTTATGATGAGTATACGACTTTGCTTTCGTAAGTAGTAGTTAACAGGAGAGTTGCAGTTAACACCTTTAAAAACTTTAAAAATTTATTATTTTCTTCACAGACTTAAGTTTAGTTAAAATGAACATTTTAGAATAGAACCCTGTTGTTTAGAACGTTGTCTCTCTTCTTCTTCATTCATTCAACAATTGCATCCTTGAAAATGTTGCTTGTAGTGTAAAAGTGACACGCAAGGTTTAATTGGCTTCTTTTACACGTTTATTGACTTATTCCCTGATATTGTTTTCCGTCCAAGTATCTATTTATAAAGGTTTCGTTGTTGTATTGCAAGACTTGACATTTTCGGTAAAATTGTAACATTTTTGTCAGTTATCTCAGTTGACACCACAGTCAGCTTTATAATACTTATAACGTCAAATAAAGTTTTGTCCACAAACAATTTTTCAGATCTATATTACAAGGCCTACTTTTTTGTTAACTATGACATTGATCCAAACAATTGGTGAAATTGATTTTTCAATTTCAAAATTAATATTTTTGAAATTTCTGTCGACACATACGTTTCCTCTAAACAATGACGGACCACAAATAAAAGGATATCATATTATTTAAAATATCAGCCCTACTATACATTAAACACCTTCTAGATCATTCCTAATTCACTCATCTCAATCACTTGTTAGCAAAATTAGACGTATTTGTCACAATTTATACGTGTTTTCATTTCATCATATATAACGTTAAATTATACATAGATATATTTTCTTATGAAGTCACAACAAAACATTGTTTTACTTCCCACCATCAACCAGACAACAACCACACATGCGCACAGACTTCATCATGAATAATACTGCACAGTGGAAACGGGCCACCAAATATGTTAATCCGTCAAAAGTTTCAAGAGTCAGTTTCTTTATTATCTCCACCTCCTTTATTATAATGAAATAATTAACATAAAATTCAATTAATTTTAAACGAGATTCGAATTTGATACTTACAATTAAGTAAAATATTTATTACTTCTGATTATTTGAGTTTAAGTTTAATTTTTATTTCGTTTACTATTTTTTTACTAACCTTTTCTATTGCGCTTTTAGTAAGTACCAACCGTTTCATCTGCTGCGCAATATCCCTGGGCTAGTCACTCTTGGTCTAATGCAGAGATTTTCAAACTTTTTTCGACGCGGAACCCTTTTTGGTTCGAGTAACTTTCCTAGGAACCCCAGATTCTAATGATTTCATACAATCATAATATAAATATTTTCACATGCCTTTTTAAATAGTATATATGTTTTAAAACAATTAAAAAAGTAATATTACTACGATAGGTGTTTTCCGAATAAAAATTCAAAACTAAAAGATTTCAATTTTCATATTTTCCACACATAAAACAGAAGTACTAGCAATTTTAACACAGAGTTTGTTTTGTAATCATTTTTGGCTTTATAGTTGAGAGTTTGATTCTCAAGTTAGCTCCAGCATTAAGTCTACTTCGGTATTTGGTTTCCATGGGAGTTTAATGGGAAAACCAGTTTCACATAAGTAGTTAGTGGGAAATAGCAGCAATATGTGAAATGCAATAGCAGGAAATTCGGGAAACAGATAGTTCCAAAAACTGACCAGTGATTCATCCTAAATATGAATAAAATTTTAACCACTTCTACTTATGGGTATAAGTAGATTTTAAGTTCAGATTTTAAGTTCAATGGTAACCTTTATAAACGTATATATAGATGTATCTCTCACTTTTTATAGTTTTATGTATGATTTGACAGAAAACTTTGTCCATTCCGAAATGATTGACTCGAAAACAGGTATATTGTAATCAAGGGATTCTACCTCTTCTAGACTTAGTGTTTGCATTCCTCGTATGATGTCAAATACAGATTCCATTCATAGTAGTTAAGTAAATAAATTTTAATAGATGTTCTTCATATATGTTTATATCCTCCCTAGGAATATATTGTATTCTTTACAAATCTAAGTACAGTGGAAAGCTTTTTCAAATAAATTATAATGTGATCCATAGACACAAAAAGTCTACATTTAATATTAAGTATTGTTCAAGGATGTAGTATACGGATTGATTAGCGCATTTTGTTAGACAAATCCATCATACTGTGAAAAGCATCAGAAATTATAAGTTTAATTGGTGTTGATTTTTTCGTACGGAAGAATTTATTCTTCTTACGAATAATATTGTAATATAATTTCATAATTATATTTTATAACAATAAAAAATCATTTTAAATTTTTTCGTTAAATCAGTAAATATCAATTTTATTTCAGTCGATTTATTTAAAACATTTCTAAGTCAATATAAACAAATCCGATGATTATAGATGTGATTCATTTGTCCCAGGATGAATATTCAGTTTTTTTTTACTTTTTTTGCGCTTTGCAATAATTAAAATATGACGAATTCTTTTTTCTTAAGTACTAATTTTATTTCAATTTTCTGACAAAATTTCATTGTTCTTTAATAAGCCGTTTGTGTCACAAAAACATTTTCTAAAAACATAAAATTAACCCTAACGCTCTTTTGGCTAATGTAATATTAAAAATTACAAACGGCATTGCTTGTATCGTCCTCACAATCTGTCAAATTGTATCATGAGTCAACATTTTTACATCTTATTTAAAAAAAAAATAGTTTTAAAAATCAGTGATTTTTTTTTTAATTTTTACTTTTATAGCTTTCATATTTCTTTTATAGTTCTTTTATGCTAAAATTTCAAGTCACTACTGTTAACAGTGTAGGCGAAAAAAATGTTTAAAAACACATTTTGGCAAATAAACTTTCCGATGGTGCATAAAATTGCTCCCACACTATAAAGCACATATGCACTATGAGGCGCATTTTCGTGATCAATAAATATTGATCCATATATAGATTGTTGAACGTAGCGTCTATACAAACTTTTTGGATATAAACCCATCCATACACACTCAGATATCATAGAAGAAAACATTATAAAACGACTTCGGCAATCTCAAAACATGTAATTTTGTCAAAATATTAAAATCGAATTTTTTCACGACCACTCTCATTTACTTATAGAAAGTGATTTTTTTTGGTAAGCATTAATTCAAGCCTTTAAAAAACATACAAAAACTATATTATGTTCTTCGATGTAAGTTAAGTCCTGGAATCACTGTTAAAAACATTAGCAGGGCTATTAATTGTATTAGCATACTATTTGAAAGAATATGAATTTTGGATTACATTGTACAGTTTTAGATAGTTTAAGGTTAGGTTAGGTTACAGTGGCCGTCCCGAGAGAGAACACACATAGGCCGCAAGCTGGCCCCCTGTGATACCACAAAGAAGAATTGGGGCTATTCTCTCCCGTCACTGGTCCACTCGAACCATCTCGAGAGAACAATAAATCTAGACAGATCTCTGATACCAGTGGATGCTAAGTTTTTAAGATTGTCAAATAAGTACTTTCCTAATGCTTCTTTCCTTCTTTGAGAAGAAAGGGCATTGACAGAGAAAGTGAAGAACTGTCTGATCTTCCTCTAGATAGTTCAAATTGCTAGTCAACTTATTGGCTTACTTTATTTTGATATGTATATATCAATTTTGATAGCTATAACGAAAACTGAATCATTGTTTAATAAAAAATGAAACAATATAATAATGGAGATGTTTTTAAATTTATTAAATGTTTATAATGCTGTAATCCTATATAGACACTTATTAATGATGAAACCACAATATGAAATGGGAAAACAAGACCAAGACCTTTCAACTGTAACAAGCGGTCTTCGTCAGAGTCAAAAACGCAACTGACTTTGACGTAGACCGCTTGTTACGGTTGAAAGGTCTTCGTCTTGTTTTCCCATTGCAAATTGTGGTTTGATCATTGATTGTTATTTCACCTGTTTATGTCAAATCTTTTTATAGACACTTATTAATTAATACACATATTACATGTTTCTAAAATCAAACGAACAGTGTAGCCAAATTAGTTACATTAATAACATCCTACTAAGATCCATTTGAATGTCAAATAACTTTGATTTATCAGAGTCAAAAATCATATGTGTAGAAAAATATATACGGTGTGAATAGTAATGTTATAGTGCAGGTGATGTGCTCTGAGAACCTTTAAGTCCTTCAGTCTGTTAACATGGAAAAAATATCTTTCGTTCAGTATCACTTAGCTTCATAGTAACAAACAAAAGAAGCGAGTACATGTATCGAAAAGAAAAAGTCCATCCTTAAAATGCATTGGTTCAGAAAAAAATACATAAACACTGTGGTTATATATCATTTTATATTTCAGTCACAAAACTTTATCCGAATAAGTATCACAAGTCACTGAAGAATATATTGTTCCTGTCGGCGCTAAAAGTTTATACTTCTTGAACTTTTTCATATCAAGATAAACTTCCTGAAGAAACATAAAAGTTATTTTATTATTTTATAAATGGCAAATAAACCAGTTTTACTCGATTCTGATCAAAGATTCTCTAACATAATATAAAAAAATCCAACAGGATTAAACTTAATTTTTATTTATTTATTTATTTTTTTTATTATTAAAAATAATTTAATTGTTTTTTCTTTGATGGTAATCTTATAGTAAGTACATAAATGAACGAATGTATGTCGGGTAGCATATGTTTTATTTGTTTTTTTGGTGAAAATTATTGTACTGTAATGAAATATTAGGTGCTAAGCCAATAGTATTTTCATACTGAACCTAACTTATTAACGGTGAACTGTCCCAACCGTATTATGACGTGTATTTTAATATTAATCCTTATAAAACTCCCTCTATTTGATAAGCGTTCCATTTTGTAAGCAAAAACACATTACTAAATGACAACAACTATCAATAGATTATTTTAGTTGTATTACATTCGTGATTGATAATTCTCCAATGTGTTTGAGAATTTCATTAATAAATAGCTTGTGAAATGTAAGCAGATTCCCATTGTTTAAACTTGGCATAGCTGTGGCTAAAGAATCAAGGACCTCTAAGAATAAATTGAACACAGGAGATCACACGGCTCCTCCATATAAGAATAGAAGATAGAAAAGTAACTTTCCGATTCACTCCTGAAACACATTTTATCCATCGGTAGAATAATTCTAACTTTCAATTTGAAACAACCTATTGTCCTAACTGTAAACTTAAATTTATATTTTATCTGATTTTTTTAATATTACCACCATATATTCATCAATTTCATCAAAATTGATTAAATTGTATGAATATGGTGGTAATATTCAATACAACTGTTTGCTGGTTCAAGAAGTAATGTTTTCTAAGGTTGATTTTATTTCTTGTTGAGAATTATGCTTAAAATGTCTTAGAGTTGACACAACAATGTACTGATTAACCGATTTTCAATTAACTTTACTAATTTAGGTAGTTGCGAAATGAAACATTCTAACTTATTAGTGCTCAATCATACGTGATCAGAATTAAATGTTAAATGTTTTACATTTTAAAGCAAAACTGACATTTTAGATCATAAAGAACATTGTAAAACTGTTGTTGGACTGCGACGTTATCAGTTATATAATAGCTTATAGTATCTTCTAGAAGCTTATATTTATGTAAATATAAAAAGATTTAACATAAACACGTGACATAACAATCAATGATCAAACAACAATATGAAAATTGTTGTTTGATATGAAAAAACAATATGGGAAAACAAGACTAAGATCTTTCAACCGAACAAGCGGTCTTCTTTAGAGTCAAAAACCCAACTGAAACACTAAATGCAGAAAACATATGGTGTAAATTGTAAATGTAAATATATATAAAACATATTTATACCATATACACCAATATTTATCAATTTAAATTACAAGGAAATATGCATTTAAAGAAAATATTAGAGGATATGGTATGAATATGTTTTTGCCCTGAAGAGGACGTAAATAAGTCAAAACTTTGGTAAAAGGATGTTGTTGAAACCTGACCAAAAAATCCTCAATACACAAATTCTACGAACATATGAACAATTCGGTCAAGAAAGAATAGTATCATGAGTAGATATATATTATTAAATTATATATATATATATAATTAATATATTGTGATATATTAAAATATATCACAATAATTTTCTTCTTTTTTCTCTAAAGACTGATTTCTCAACAGTTATTGTTAGGCGGTTGTATACTTCAATTGGATGGAGCCTATTTAACACGAGAGTATTTTCTATTTATTTGCCTCTCAAAGCTGTCAATAAGTTTAAACTAATCAACTCATTTTGTCAAAGTTATGATCTGGTTAATCCTTTTTTATCAAAATTATTTATATTTCCTTTCTTAGCTTTCATGGATATTTATAGATGAGGAAAGCTTCAAAGCTAGGGCGGTGAATCTTGCCAGTTGAGGTAACTTCCTTTATGTAAGAACTGACGCTTCCCGTCTCTACAACAAATGAACTTCCTTGCGTTTATCTCAAAGTTAACAACTATGACACTCCTTCTAACACTGGCACGCCAAGCCTGACATGGAGTGGCTATCTGATAAGTTTCATTTAGATAACCTGTGTAGTCTGCCGCGTGTTAATATGGATAGTAGTAGGAATACTAAAAACACTAACAATAATTATTTTCGTTACTCCATGACTTTTCCTTTTGTATGAAAACAATCTAATGTATATTACAGATTCATATGTACTCATATAATCAGTATAATAGCCCACTGCTATGAACAACTCTGCAGGAGAACCAGCTTTTAAATAACATTATAAAGCCAACTAACATTAGATCTAAGGATTTGATTTAAATATACAGTGTTGAAATATATCTTTATTCAAGGGTAATCAATATATATACATATATATATTATTATAAATAGGGAGCAGACCATCTTTTATACAAATACTGTTAAACTGATTGCCTTAATTAAACATACCTTTCTTTTAAGTAGTTTTTCATATTTCTAGCTGAATTTCAAGACGAATTGAAATTAGCTAGAAAATATGAAAAACTGCTTAAAAGAAAGGTATGTTTGATTAAGGTAATTCAGTTTAACACTATATATATATATATATATATGTGTGTTCTTCAATCTGGATTCGGTCAATAATCCCGGTACCAGGATAACATAATTTTTTTGCTGCTATCAGTAACATTTAAGTCAAAATTAACTTGAAAACTATACGATATTGGTATAGTTTTCAATTTAATTGAAAACTAATACCAATTAAAATTGCTATTGTTGAGTATTTAACTAGGTTGTATACCTCCTCAGTAAAAAAAAAAAAAAAATCAACTAAAACAGTTTAGTTTAGTCAGTCAGGTAAGACAGAAACTGAAGTAAACGCATGCCAGGGTAATCTGGCATAGTATAAACTGAAAGAAATTTAATATTCAAGGTAAACTAAACTTAGTTGTTTAATATCCTTGAAAAAAAAAACATAAAAACCATAAGTTTGTTAATATAACTTAAAAATTATTAAGATATCATTATTAACCGTCATACCTCGTCTATCGCTGATGAAGTCACCCACCCGGTTTCGCAATGGCTGCATCATCAATTGATCAATGGACTCATTGATGACGCAGTCATTGCGAAACCACTCGGGGCGACTTCAACGGCGATAGACGAGGTATGACGGTTAATAATAATATCTTATTTACTAACCTCTGTAGCACCAACAATATGCATGTATTTGAAAATTATCTCCAATTTAATAGTAAGAATTAGCACGAAATAATACACTAAATTAATAGCTGTCATCAATATGAATACACTCCTCTAAAATATAGCAGAAAACTAAATCCTACAGAAAAGAAATCTATGGTTATTTTATATAGAAAAGATCATTAACATCAATATATTTTTTCCAGAATGGCGATCCTTGCTTTAGTTATTACGTATATGTTAGGATTAATAGAAATTTATTTAAGGATATTTTCCAAGATATGACAAAGATATTTTCCCAGTTATAAAGGTGGGTAGAGAACTGTTAACATCCTTCCTCTGTTGTTTTTATTTGAGGTCAAAATAATGGGAGATAAAAGTGGGAGACAATAAAGTTGCGAGTTGGTTGATTTCCTTCTGTAGGTAATGACTCAACCTTAACAAGATATCAATCTTGCTTTATCGCCACCCTTTATTGTTTCCTGCAGATAATCTCATTTATATCACGACAGTTCACCACTCTTTTTTTTTTACAATCCTATTAGCTACTCTGATTAGGTATTTTCATTTCTCTTTTATAAAAACAACCAAGTACATTTTACATCTTTTACTGTTCAAGTTTCCTCTTAATGAAGCATATCTTTTCGATTACCTCTCTTGGTTCATTTATATTTTATGTGTCGTCTTTCTTTTAAACTACTGTAGATATAAAAATTGGTAGATTTCGATTTTAATAACTTTCCATTTAAAAATATGTTTAATAAATTTTGTTTTCTATTCATGACCAAATACATTAAATTATCTCATTAGTTGTGCAATCCGTAATTCTGTAGTATTTACTCATTCTGAGGTGAAATGGATAAACAAACAAAAGTCTCCACACAAATGAAGTTTTATTCAACAACAACAACACGTTACGAACACTTTGTTTTCAACATCAAGAAAACACCAAGGATGTGGTGCTGAAGGGTTGGTCCAGTGAAAACAACTAGTTGTGGTAGCTGTGAAAAACTGGTAGTTGTTTTCACTGGACCAACCCTTCAGCACCACATCCTTGGTGTCTTCCTAATGATGAACACAGTGTTCGAAACGCGTTGTTGTTGTTGGATAAAACTTTATTTGTGTGGAGACTTTTGTTTGTTTATCCATTTTATCTCACAAGATTAATTTATAGTTATTAGTTTTATTAAATTGCAAGATCTAGGTATTATTTTTAAAACATAAAATATCAAGAAGCTCTAAAGTTGTATCTGATCTGATAGGCCTTTTTTTATGCCACGGTTGTAATATATAGAGTCAACTAAGATTAGATCTAAGGTTTTGATTTAAATATACAGTGTTGAAATGTATGTTTATTCAAGGATAAATGCGTTTCCTGAAGTTTCTATTTTAAAAAAAGTTGCATTTGTAAACAGTATGCGGTCATAAGTGACATTAACAATTTAATCATAGGAATAGGTACAGCAACAAATATATATATTAGGCGGCTACCACACGCTTTGGGCATCTGTACATTATGCTAAAATAAACTAAGAGCTGCCGAGCACCATACACCACTTTTAGTACAAATCGAAGGCAATTATAAAGGCATTGACGCCACAACGATACCTATAAACTCTGGTGGCTAGCGGCAGATGCTGCAACTAGGTTTACCGTAATTTCAAATGTTGTCTGTGCTGGCTAAATAAAAACAAAGGCAAGCCAATTGGTAACTGAATATGTGGTTACTCTCAACAACAATAATACGGTCTAAAATAAAATTAAACATAAACTTATAAAGATTATAATGATAAAATAATTTTTGAAATTCAGATATAATTCAGAAACCCCAACGTGAGGAAGCCGGAGGGACCCCCTGCGAGCAAGAGCACGATTCTCTTAATCTAAGATCCGCCACCCTCTCGGGTAGCAGCGTGATAATTTATAATGTCATAGTACGTAATTGATAATGGCTTAGGTGGAGCGGTAGTACAGTAATTAGCAGCGCTATTGTCTTTTTAGATGATGCGACCGCATATAGGTATCTAATATATTGATCTCGTCTTTGAATGTAATTTTTTCTTAAAGAAAAGGCATTAAACTACACAATAAAAAATGTTTTTCCTTTGCATTTGTTACTAAACTTCCAAAAAAAAATTTAGGAAGTCCAATTAAATGATGTCTAATATAGTCATCTAATTGACGCAATTATTCGTGCAATAACTTTCAGTTCTATTAACGACCCTTGTTCAGTATGTATAATTAAACTTATACACATGTAGTTCATGTAGTTGTACCAGTGGCCAGCTGCCGTATTTTTCCGAAAATAAGACATCCCCCGAAAATAAGTCCTAGCGCGATTTTCAGGAAGTTTTGGACTATAAGCCCTCCCCTGAAAATAGGCCCTGGTTAAGATAATGTGAAAAATATAATTCGTTAAAAAATTGCTGTTGAATGTAGTAGGCATCTCTAGCTGTCGTAATATTTCAGAGAATTCTTTGGAATAAAAAATTCCAAGAAATTCCTTGTTTACCTCTAAAATTCGTTTCAAGCAGGCTTCTTAGACAAGAAGTAGTCATTTAACGATAGCTATATTGCAAGACATAGGAGATTCAGACCAATGATTCTACAGGAAATAGATTTGGAGGAAAATCAGAACGAAATTTCAAATTGTGATACTTTATGAGGATGTTCCAGAAGATGACATGACTGTAATCGAATAAATATAAATTACTGTATAAAAATAAATGTTAAACAAAAATATGTAAATCTACTTAATGTACTTGAAGCCTTCCCTCGAGAATAAGCCCAAGCACGGATTTTGACCTAATAATAAAGTAAGGCAGTCTCTTATTTTCGAAAAAAGACGGTACGTTTTAGTTGCTGTGATTGAGAGCTTGTTCAAAGAAACAAGGGCCCTTGATACAAGTGAAACTTATCAAACCACTTACGAATTCTATTAGCTGTTATGTTTAACAGTTATTATGGAAAATTATTTAAGGCATCATATAATAGGTTTCTTATCAGATTTATTTGGGAAGTCAATATTACAAAACCAATAACTGGACCTTTACTTAGTGCATAGTTGTATCAAATAAAACACGGTACTGCCACCACTGAATGAGTATCAGCTGGTTTGATTGTTTTTAATTTCAAAGTGTCCAAGTCACCCTTCCCACACAAGAGCAGGCCTCCTGATTGAACTGAGCCTAAGCCGATCATTTTGTACAAGTCATAGGTTATTTCAATCAAGTATTAGTGGTTGACAACTACTAAATCAATCCGTTTATGGACTACCTATATCCATAAGGATTTGGTCGTCCGTCCCGGAGGGGATAGTGCCCGTTGCCCTGGGCCAGGGCTCACCCTCTGAGTGAATACCAGTTTCAAAGGAGCGCCCAAACGTTCCTTTACCCACTGGTGAGGGCCGGAGGTCTAGCTCCTCCTTGGTGCTATATACACACCCACCCGAGAAGAGACTGCTTCTAATACAGCGACACATCGCAAAGATCACTTGTGTCTACCTTCAATCAAGTATTAGCAAACAAGCTTAATCAAAATAAAATAAAATGTATTTGTAACTCTTAAAAGAGAATTTATTTTTGTGGTAGCATCTATTTTCAAGTGACATTCATAACTCCTATCAATATCCAATAAGGTTCAGAAATCATGGTTTAGACAACTAAATTATTTTAGATCATCATGATTTACATTTATTATATCATCATGTACAACATGTACTAATGAATTATATCATTAGACTAGGTGTAGAACACTCAAGCTTCCAGATTATAGAGCACGTGAGAGTATTATTCGTCATATTAATAAATAGTAATTTACTTAGCTAGGCGATTTTCAAAAGTTTTCAAACATAGTTCGTTTATGTTTTAGTAGTTCATTGTGAATGGTTACTAATGCATACTAAATGCATTATAATAATACCAAATGCATACTAATCCCTGTACGGTAAAAAGCTAATCAAATGGTCTCCACATATAAAAATTTAATCATATAAACAACGCGTTTCGAACACGTCGTGTTCTTCTTGAGGCATTAACTAAAAAATACAATGTCATCAGAGAGTTATCTATAATGCAAAGTAAGTATAGTACAAAATAAAACTAATATAAAATAAAATAAGGAAGGGAGTACGAAACTAAGGGTGAGTCTGTGGTACAACTGACTGGGAATAGCATGGATGTGGGTGAGGGAATGGAGTGTGGGTATCGAGCATAATCCTTGTCCATCTCATTGTGATTCATGTTACAAACATACATAAACATTATGTTTCTACTTCTATACTCTATGACTAACTTTACTTGTTTGTAATAATTACCAAAATTGTTGTTTATGTACTAGCAAACAGCTGTAAAAATGATTCATAAACAATTTTTCATCATTTCTACATATTTTACTCACTTTTTTTTTCAGATATTAATGGCATTTGACAAAAGAATAGTCATTGTTTGTTAGAGAATGCCTTGGCTTGGTGTAATTTGGAAACATGAGAAAAGTATATTATCGATTTTAATGTCGTAATGAATTCTAATTTTTTGTTTATTTTCTTTATTCTAGAAACTTTAAAATTTGTAATAAACACTGCTTTAATCTACACTGCTCTATTGCTTCAACAAATGGTTTGTAATGTTTTGTAATGGTTTTTACAAAAGGTGTCTAATGGGTGTAGTAATGCTACTCAAAAAGAACAATATTATGTTTTACCTGCAGTTGTTTCTACAGTTTGGAATAGCGTCATTATATTTACTCTACGGTTGAGAGAATTGAGAATGATATAAAAACAACAACATAAAAAAAATAATTGTGAATGAGTTACTATCTCATTATGCTCATTGAATTAATCCGTTACTTGTATAACTGAGTTTAGAGTACTCTCAGTCTTTTTTGTTATATTTTTTTGTTGAAAAGCTGATTATCTATGAATAATTCAGTGTTTACCATCAGGCTTTGTGACCACGTACTTATTACACTGAATACTGATGATAGTTTGAGTTAATCTATTTCTCATAATATGAATATTGATTCTGATCATGTAAGTCAAGACATGATAGGATTCATAGTTACTAAGAAGGAATAATGGATAACTGCTGGAGACTATGAATGCTGATTTGCCTTGGGGCTTTGCAAACACTCCAAACAATCTCAAATAGTGGCTTGTTGGAACAAACAACCCAGTCTCTATACATTGCTACTCCCAGATATATGCCTAACTAAAGAGTCAACGCAGCTGTTTCCAACATATCAGAGCAAAGAACCCTTATGTCAAATGTAGAATCCCATCAATGACGAGGCTTCCTCCTTATCAGTATTTCTCAAGCAGTAACTGAACACCATAGTAACCATATCATTTTCATCGCATTTTGTAATATATATATATTTTTTTTTAAATACAAAAATCAGTGATCAACGGTGTATTTGATGCAAAAAAAATTTAAGACTTAACATATTATTTAATAAATAAAATGTAATAAGTTGATTTGTTTCACTTTGTTTAATCACTTAAACAGAGAAAATAACAGACAATGTGTGTACCTAAAACTCACTAATTAAGGAAATTTGGTCTCCGTAACATCTTCAGGAAGTTTACGTGGATTACTGCTTGAAGATATCTACACCTATATAAGAAAACATCATAAACGATTTATAAAATAAAATGTAGAGTTACCTACATTAACCTTTTTTATAATTAAATGTAATACCAATTTTTGCTGATAATGATTTGAGCTTTGGTATTATTTTACTGTAAGGCTTCTGTCACAATATAATTGATTATTCTATAATATTATTTTTTAATATAGTGTTGTAGTAATGTCAGGCCCATTGGCAGTTATAACCCACTATCAGTCACGTTAAAATTATTGTTAATATTATAACTAAACAGTCCTTCATAGTTTCATCGCATTCATGCGCACTCTGACCAAATCTGACTTTTTACTTTACTATAAGTAACGTATAATGTTCATAAAAAACTTAAATCTCGAGATTTTGACGGAATTACATGTTTTGAGGTCCCACAAGTCGTTTTATGAAGTTTGTACGCTGATGTCTGTGTATGTGGCTATGGGTGGGTAGGTGAGTGTGTATCCAAAGTTTGTGAACTCACTTCGGTCCAGAATCATTGATGGATCAACTGATATTTCACAAAAAATAATCCTCTCAATGTAGATGTGCCCTATTGTATGGGACCAATATTATTATTTTGAGAAAGTCAATCTTTTTGTCAAAAACCTCTTTTACGACATTTTTTTTCTCATAAAAAAGTATTAGTTAAGAGTCTTGAAAACTTAGTATAATGCTTCAGACTACAAAAGCAATAAACGAAAAATATTATAAGATTTTTAAAAGAACAGAAAATATTTTTTTTACGATAAAATGTAAAAATTGAATGAAAGATTGTGAGAGTGATACAGGGCATATCGATTAATGGATCATAATGAAACTATTCCTAAAAATAGAACTTTATGTGGAGGATGAGTTGAGATTATATTTTTCAAAATACAATTCCCAAAGGTTCGTGAAGTACATTTTCTGTTTTCAGAAAATGTTTTTTTGATGCTAAACAGCTCATTAAAAAACCATTAAATTTTGCAAACAAATTAAATAGAAAATTAAAAAAATACAAAAAAAAATTAATGAATATTCAAATACGGAAGAGAGCAATAAAGCTATAACATGAAAACTATGACTAACAAGACCACATGACCGCGAATACGACATCATTACTGTACAGACGAACTTAATATCTGACATGAATTACTGACAGTACAAGTTATAGTAGCACAGTAATCAAACAGTAGAAGGCCTTTGGTCTGGAACTGCTAGTTACGACGTGCACTATAGTGCGCGGTTATATTCGTTAGTCGTTGGTCGTTGTCTAAGAGATCCACTGTTAAAACAAAAGCGATGTTCTTCTGTGAGACATTATTTCGTAACACAAGATCTACACTTTGGTTTTTCAAAAATGTTATTACTGCTGTAGATATACTAAGGATATTATATGCATCAGTGGTGTCATATTCAAAAATAAACAGGTATATTGATTGATAAATGGATCAATTACTATCTGTACTACCTCCATAATAGACCATGGATGGATGATAGACCAATGAACATCTGAAATTTAGACTTTTATAAAGTATATACCCAAGAAGTTTATATAATGTTTACTTATAGTAATGTTGAATATAAACCATTCCGGATTTTTGTCATTTCATTTCTCGTTACTAATTCAACCTTAAGTGTTAAGTTCTAACGAAATTAATAGTTATTTTTAGAGCATTATCTCTCACTTTGAATAGTACGGGGTAAAATTAAAAAAAAAAACTCTTTACCTCTTAAATTCAGTGACACAGAATCAAGAAGTATTTCAAACCTACATTTATTGTTTGTTTTATTGTTTTTTATTTTTTTGTTTTGCTTGAAAGATAAATTAAACCGTTTTAGCTTGGTTTATAACAGGCTTTTCTCCATACCCATTTATCAACTATGTGTTGGATAACTGTTTTATCCATGAGTTATCCATGCTGGAAAACTTTAAAGGCGTTAAAATAGGATTCATAACCAAGAGTATAGTGAAGTCATTCTATGTATTATGGTGAATCTATGTAGAAGATTTTTATACCATAGGTGTTTTTGATCTATTAAGTCGGTGTTCAACCACAACTTAATAGGTCGAAAAACCATAGAATTTAAAATGAGATATTTACCTTTAAATTTATATACGTTTTTGAGGCAAGCTATTAAGACGCTTGTGATAACTTGTGTTTAATTGTAACGAACACATAATCATGTTGATTCACTCTTCTGAATATTAATGTTTGTACTATAATACATGATAGTTGCGTACATGTATGTATGTATGTACATATCTATGACGAAGGTCTAATGCAACTTGATTCGACTATTGATGGACTGGTCTATGAATGCACTTATCTTCAGGCGATTCCAAATCAAAGTAGGTATCGGTAGAATCAATATTAATTACAACTGCAGGATTAATTGGTCAATGGGAACAATGCAGCCCCTGTGGTACGAGCGAAGTGGACTAAATGCGTGGATTCCACTGGGTCACTTGAACATGATTCCCTCAATGACGACACATTTAAACTATTAATTCATTAATCTGCAGAAGCATGTCATCAAGCTTGCAGTCACAGATTCTATCTTGTAAATAAAACGGTCGTCAAATAAGTCTGTCATACTCAAATATATCATATCAAAATATACACGAAACTAAAGCTTTCTTTATGATTATTTTCATAAAATCAACAATTTGATTCTATAATCCACATTCTATAATCCATTCATCTACAAATAATTAGTAACTTCGGTTTATAGTAACATTCCAATCCAAGTGACAGTAATTCTTCATGCTTAAAAGTTAACTAATAATTTGATAGATAATACAATTGTCATGATTTTCAGAAATAAAAATGTTACCTTTATAGAGTTTATTAAACTTTTTCTTGATTCTGGTAAAAATAATTTCTTCTTCGTGTTGTTGGCACGCGTCAATGAAATTAAGAAGAGTTTCTTTGTGAGGTGAATGAATTAGGTTGTTTTCAAGTTCTCTACTCTTCATCAAGATTTGATTAGATAAAAGTTCATATTTCCTTTCACATTTTCTAGCTTCAAACTCCAAGAGTTTCTTACTATATTCTTTAGTAAGATAAATCATTGATCTCGGGCTGCTGGGTATGACCATTCTGATGTTTGTAGACTCTGCTGGCCGTCCTTCCTTAACACATACTTTATTGAAAATAACACAAACTTAATTCATACCTGTTCCTTAACAATCTTCCCAATTTTTCTAAATAACACTCTCGTGAATGGATCTCTCTAATTATGAAACACGGACCTTGTCGGGTGGCTTTTAGTCATCGAGAGATTTTAAACTCTCTTTTTATACGTTTGCTACGTACTAAGACTCTCCACGATGAGGCCCTGATGAGGCAAATTACCTATCATTGCAACCCCTGGACCCGGGGTAACGGGCATTTTCCCTCCTCGGAGGGACCGAGTCCTTAAGGACACTATGGTATTCTTAAACCTGTAAGGAGTAGTAGGATCCTGACCATATAATAACACTCTCGTTATTTTGTCTTGACAGTAAAGTATATTACCTATATTAAACATGTTTTGAATGTCCAACATTCATCCTCAAAACGTGAATATCTTCTCATTCACGACGTGAATAACACAACCACTGTCTAAGCTTTACTAATTGTTATGTTCAATATGAATTAGATCCATAAAACGGACTGAACTGAAACGTGCCTATAAATATTTGAATAAACACCCACCCGTTCTTGCAGACACCGATATCATTAAGGATACGTTAAACAGGAACTTTAAGGACCTCAAAACATGTAAACTTGCCAAAATATGTAGGTTAAAATTATTAATGATCACAATGCTATACTTATAGGAAGTTACCATCAGTAAATAACTCTGGGGACGTCTAAACATGCAAAGCCGTCAAAATCTCAACTTTCAATATTTCCATAGTCACTGTACTTCACTTAAAGTAATGTAAAAATTATTGATTAAATTAAAATAAGTTATTGAATTGATTAATTTAAATATTAGGTAATTTAGCAAATGGATATAAGTAGGTATTAAAATTCTCAAAATACAACTTAATGGTTCAGGTTGATACCGTGGTCGTATACACCTCTAAGAATCATATATGGACCCAAATGTATTGTTTTGGCTAAGCATTATTAGTGTTTGAATTACAAAATATTGATTATAACTGAATAATGTTTGATGAATTAGTATTTGGAAGTTGGTATGAACAACAACAAGTACTGTATAATCTACACTGACCTCTGACCTATTATTATTCATGCGTAGGCTTAACATAGTGGCTGCTAAACCCACATAGAATACATTACACTGAGTAAAGCCTAATCTGTAGACACCATCTCTAGAGGTGCAGGAAGAAGAAATATATATATATATATATATCTTCTTCTCCTGAGGACGACCGCCATTACGGTCGAAATATTGAAAAGTGAGTCTTTGTTGTGTTTCTGTTTATGTGTCACTGCTTATTTTAATTGTTATATATATATATATATATATATATATATATATTTCACTCAAAATTTGAAAAAAACGATCCAAACTGGACGCAAATCAGTTCAAAAACGAAGAAAAGCAACACACAGAGAAAAGGCACACTTACAAACTCAAATTTTTGGATGATCCGTCTTCAGGAGAAAATAGAAAGGGCGACCAAGCACGCCGGAAAAGTGTTTCCGAAGAAAATTTGAGTTTTTAAGTGTGTCTTTTCTCTGTGTGTTGCTTTTCTTCGTTTTTGAGCTGATATATATATATACTAGCAAACGTACCCGTCTTTGACGGAATCAAAAATTCTATTATACTTGGTATTCCAAAATATCAATTATAGTATTATACTAATACTACAATTAGAAGTTATAGAATAGTAGAAAATACCATTATTAGTACAGTGCTAAACAAATTCATCTGTATACAAAGATTAGATTTTAAGTTAGACATACACAAATCTACAATCAATGTTTCAGCTTTATATGTCTTATGGTGGCAATATTTTGTGGACAAACCGACAGACAGAAATTATTCTAAGGGTACATGTGGCTACTCTGAAGTATGAAACGTAAAGAAAACTTGAAATGAGTTAGTTCTAATTAACGTGCTCCCAGTCAAAAGTTAGCACGCAAGCCACTGGGCTACTCTGGTTCCATACCTTACTTTATTACCAGTGTTTATATTACGCAAATATTAAATTAAAAAAAAATATTTTTGTTGTGTTTATTTGTAATACATTTGCACTACTGTCATCGGCGAGCAAGCAAGCTACTGGCAACCCTGGCTAGATCCCTTTACTTTATAACCATCTTTTATATTATCCACATTTTAAATTCAAAAAAATATTTGTTTGTTACATTTATTTATAATACATTTGCACTACTGTCATCGGCGATCACGCAAGCCACTGGGCTACTCTGGTCCCATACCTTACATTATTACCAGTGTATTTATTAAGCAAATATTCAATTAAAAAAAAGTTGACAGTTATATATAATACATAGCAAACGTACCCGTCTTTGACGGAATCAGAAGTTCCTGTTTTGGTTTATTGCCGTGTGCCTATTGCCTTTCGACTATACCACGGAGGAATCAGAAGTTCCGTCATTTTTGGTATTTCAAACTGTCATTAGAAATTATAGAATAGTAGAAAATACCATTATTACTACAGTGTTAAACAAATGCCTCCAGCTTATACACTACATTAGCTGTCTGTCCTTCAGGTTCATGGTAGAAGAAAGAGTTGAAACCTCTGACCGTTGAGCATGTAAACTACATTTGACCATGTGAGAAAAACTTGGTTTTGCTACCTTGTATTCCTGCGTTAGATGAAGTCTCCCTTTGCGACTTAGTTAACGTCATTGCGAAATAGACTCTGACCCGACGTTGCAATCATTTCAACGTAAACAGACAGTGGCTCGGAATCAATGGTATGTGAAGTATACACACAGACTCCCCAATACCACATCCAGTCATTATGTCCGCCTCTATGGCATATCTGTGTAGAGCACGAACTCAGAGTCGTGTCCCGTTGCACAGTTTTGGGGCACTCATGTTTCGTAACATGAAATTTGTTACTACTACTAAATTGTAGCATGATTGGTGCTCTA
This sequence comes from Hermatobates lingyangjiaoensis, assembly GCA_026182355.1. Taxonomy (NCBI): domain Eukaryota; kingdom Metazoa; phylum Arthropoda; class Insecta; order Hemiptera; family Hermatobatidae; genus Hermatobates; species Hermatobates lingyangjiaoensis. Next base: position 112,711 of record JAPFBL010000229.1, read on the forward strand.
CTTTAAGTTTTTACTCATGAGCAGGCAGTCCAGGAGAAATAAATTCAGAGTCAAGAAATTCAATTAGATAATGAACTGCTTCTTCATCACTAATCCAATCTCTTTACTGACTTGTAAGTTCTTTCCTCGGCTTCATATAGCGTAAGAACTTGTTTGTTGATTTTTCCTCCCTGTTCATATAAAGAGTTGAGAATTGCTCGTTTACAAAACATTTATTCTCAATAGATAGTACATCCTTAACTCTGTGAAACACCATTTCAATGATGTCAAATACGCAATATATTCATATGCTCAATTGAAATTAAAATCAACTAACAATACCTACTTGCCACACCTGTGTATTTTCAAAACAAACTTGTCTGTGAAGTTAGGAAAATACAGCTAAAAGCCCCATAACTTCGCTTCTGTACTGAATTAATAATCTATTTAGAGCCCATATTTTAAGTTAGGCACACACAAATCCAGTGTCAATGTTTCAGCTCGCTATGTCTTATGGTGGCTGAGTTTACTTGTGACAAACATTTTTGCGTTAAACGTCCATAACTTCACTTCTACGTTGAATTTCCAATCAATTCATAGCCTATATTTTAAGTTAGACCTACACAAATCTACTGTAAAAGTTTCAGCTTTTTATGTCTTATGGTAGCTGAGTTTACCTGTGACAAAGTTTTGCGGACAAACCGACAAACCGACAGAAATTTTTCTAAGGGTGGATTCGGTTTCTCCAATGTATGAAACGTAAAGAAAACTTGAAATGAGTGAGTTCTAAGCAATGTACAGACAAAATCATTATTTTATTTATAAAGATACTGAAATCTACATGAGGGGTCTGGTTCTAATATCTGATTGGTTGATTGGCGCCCTTATACTATTTGCTGTGTCGGCGGAGATGACTTCATGGAAGAGAAGAACCGCTGTACGTGTGACTTCGATCAGAGCTAGAAGCCTTCAACTTTGAAAACAGCACGCAAAAAAAATGAGTCAAGCTTATTTGGTCCTGAATCAACCAATCAGATATATATATGTATAAAATAACTGTTATTAAAAGGAGAAGTCAATGCTCTAGCCGGGTTGATAATGAGACAGGCCAGATCGTTGAAAATTTTTGTCGCTCATCTAATCGGAGGGAGTTAGCAGTTATATAAGACAATAAGTTGCACAGAGTGGGAGGTATTTGATGACTGTTTATTAAATATCTGAAGTTTATTAAATAACGAGGACCTGAAAAAAGATGAGGAGAGTATTAAATAAAGTTTCTTTATCAGTATACCAAAGCTGTAAGAGCCACTGAGTAATCTACCATGAGGAGTACTGAATCATTTTAATATTGCGCTCAGATGATACCTTCCTTCTGCTCAACTTTTATGTTACCTTATTAGTTCTTACTTTGTTTACTCTCTGATGACAAAATGTTAAAGAGCTCAGAACATATACTTCTACTGTTTTCCTTTTTCTTTTGAAAAGATACGAACATACTTACATTCTCTAATTTTCGGTTGAGTCGTCATCAGGAGAGTAGAGATATCCAACCGTCTCTTCACAAGTGCTTTGCTGTTCCTATCTCTCCAGATGATGGTTAATCCAAAAATTAGAGACTGTGAGTGTGCTATTACCTTTATTCTGTATCTATAGTTTACTGTGAAACATGTATAAATATGTTTTGTTGAACACAACCGAATATCTTCTGTCAATAAGCTTCTCATTAACTTCAAGTTACCTTAATATTGACTTCCCGTTTGTGGGAAACTATTCATTCGTTACTTCCCGTTGCGTCTACAACATGCTTGGTCTTGCTTTCTCTTTTCTCCTGAAGACGGATTGCCCGAAAATTTGAGTTTGTAAGTGTGTTTTTTTATTAAGCGTATTACTCTTCTTGAATTTTAAACTCTTATATATATATAACTGAAAAAAACAACATATAAAGAACGAGAACACTTACTGCATCAATATTTCGAACCAAAGTTCGTCGTAAGTTCAATCAATTCCAATTGAAGAGGAAAAAATACCATTAAATTGGTTCAATATGTTAACATATTGAAAATAATATCAATTAATTGGATTTTATATTTAATTACTTAATGTTTGACTGCTTAATAAATTAGTAATTAAGAAAATTTTGATGTGGAATGAAAGTTGTGGTAAAAAGTTACTGAAGGAGCAGAAAACACTCTTTCAAGGGATTGTGTAGTGGGCCACAATTTGCATAAGCTTGCTGCATATATCGCTGTGGCTCACTGAACATCCAGTAAACCAACCAATAGATTCAACTTGATGGTCAATATTTTAAGTTGCTGATGGTAATAGGAGGTTGGCAAGGGTAAAAAATGATCACACTTGGCAGTTTGTGGGTGAACTGCGCTTTGGGTTGCTTATTATTTCTCTTTTACTATCTCTGACCATCTTATCTTATCTCTGTGAGACCGATTTTCATTCATAACTATCCTTCTCAGATTGGATCATAATGGAATTGTAGCCTATGTCAAGATAGTCCTTTTATTTTAAATCTATGCTATATGATTCACAAACAACAGTTACAGATAGTCTGTAATTACTAAAGCATCTGATGTTTCGAATCATATAAACATCTCGTTACCTCGAGAATGTATTCACTACACATATAATCTTTCATTTGAGTGAAAGCAAAGATTCATAATATAATTTAATTTTAAAAGAGTGGAAATATAATACGACTTAATAACATTAACAATATAAAAATAAGTTGTTTGTCAATGAGTTTCCCATTATGTTTACTTATAGTAAAGTTAGGTGTAGGCCACTTCAAATATTTTTTATGTATGAATTATTCAGAGAAAAAACGACAGATTGGTTTGAGGGATAGTCACACACAAACATAGGTCCTTGATGTTGAACGTACACCATCAAAAACAACAAGAATTATTTTCAAGATAATGGTAATTATAATACATTTACGAATAAAGTATATTTACTGCCATTTCGTAAAACAAATATATAAGCCTGAAATAAAATTAAAAAAAAAATCAAAAGGATGTGTGATTACAGCAGAAAGGAATTCAACTCTGAAAAAAACTTGGAACTTTCGATAAGCTGCTGCACTTGTTAGACTTGATTAGATCAAGCCAAACATGATATCAAAGATTAATAAATCTCTTAACACGGTATATGTAAGCGGATGTCAGCCACTCATTCAATGATACTAGTCATTGTGATCGTATTCATTTTAAGATTATCAACACTTGGTCAAATCTTAGACAGTTCTTTGTGTTTAAAACCGATTGCTTTGAGTAAGCACAGACGATGGATATACTTTATCCTTTTTTGTGATTCAGCCACATTTTCAAATCAATTCCTCTGGTAAGAACATTTAAAATATCATATAAAGTAGTGTCTGACTTCGTATATTTTACGAATCTACAATATTAGAGTAGTCTTACACTCAAACTGGCAACTATTAATTTCCATCTAAAGAAAAACATTGTTCTAAGACAAACATTATATCTGTGCAAAACTGATAAACTTCATAAAAACACATTAAACTAAATTGATTATATAACATTTTGATGTTGCGTTACGATAGAACATGCCTCTGCTGGTAGCGAAATAAAATTAAAACTAAACCTAATTTCATGGTCAACGTTCAGTGATATATTATTTTAATGAAGTAATATGACTTCCTTAATGTTATTAATAATCTCTTTTTTCATGATTGTTATTAATAATATTTCGTTTCTTTAGTCTTTTTTTTTATTATTTCATGTATTATTATTTATTTAATCTTTACATCTTCTTTTATGTTAATTTACTTTTTTCATCCAACTCTTTTTAAATATGTCCACTGCTTACAGTATATGCTATCACATAATTCTGATGGACTACTCACTTACCACAGCTCTGTTTATCTGAAATATCTCATTACATTTAGATTACCTTTGGTCTTTTCCAGACAACATCATCGACAATATAAGAGATATTTTTTTTTTCAATTTCGTGTTACAGAATTTGTTACACCTAATTGTATTGCACGTTTATGGAATTTCAATAATGAATGCACTCATTTTGCAATAATTCATTATGGACATTTAACAGTTAAGTAGAAAAAAAAGTAAAAAAAAATTTAGAAATGAAGAAGAAATGTATCTTTTAGACTTTAAAATAACTCATAACTGGGATCAGATGAAGTCAGCTAACAATAATTCTTTGTTCATAAAGTCAATTGTAAATTAACAATTCATCCATGTAGTGATTTTCATGATTTGATCTGAAAGTTGTCATTTTGAGAATTTATTGAAAACCTATCTTTTCAAATTAACATTCCGAAAAAGAAGGTGCATGGAAGTATTCTATTTCATGATCAAGCTGGTCTCAAGTAGACATCGACCGAGAAGATTTCAAAGAGAAATTAAGCTCAAACAAGGAATTAATGTTTTTTTTCTTATGATCTTGAAGTCAGGAGATTATGTAAGGAAAATTTATCAAAAGGTGATTAGAAATATGTAACTGGGTGGGAAAATGCATTTACATTACAGAGGCAAATATACGAGTATTTTTCGTGTTAGGAATCCAAGGTAACGCATATTTCTATTAAATTAGACTTCTAAATTATTTAATATCTGTAGATTCAAGATGTGGAGACAAGAACAAGTTATGATTAATTTATGCCACACTGTAATGATGAAATGATTTCTTTCTACGTGATGTTTATAGTAATATAGAAAGACATGTAGTCACCTCCTCAGTGAAATAGGACTCATCGGACGAATTTATTACTTGTTTGGTTCCCTAGAGATACTCTAGAATCTAGAAACCAATTTGATTCGAGCCGGGTATGCACAGATAGGTATTAGATGCACAAAGTAATGCCTCGGCAATATCATGTGTCCAGGAACAAAGGAGACCCTCGCCTCACTTTTGGAAATTAAATTCAGCCCCAACCGATCAACCTTAAATCGATTAAGACTTTTTATTTCACTATAAGTAAAGTATAGTGATCGTTAAAAATTCGATCTCGATATTGACGAAATTACATGTTTTGATGTCCCAGAAGTCGTTTAATGAAGTTTCTTCGATGATGTATGACTCATCGATGAATGCCTCAGTTGACTCAGGGGTCAAAGGTCACGTACCTTTTCTGTGCGGAGACATATGCTTTGTTTACCTTTCTAATCATGAGTTAGCACAACACCAATAACTGTCTGCATAGCGGGAAAGTGAATAGAATTATTTCTTTTTCCAAAATTACTGCTTTAATTAATAATCTAAACAAATTAAATTAATCATTACATTAAGCCAAGTAAAAGAAACTACACAACTAATTACATGGCTTAGAATAAAATGTAATTCATAAAATAATTAATTATGCAAATATAATCTGATTGTAATTTAAAAAAATGGTTCCATCGTATTATTATTTCTTTTCTTTTACGAACTTTTTGAATTGATAATAATTATCTAAGTAAAATCTTCTACATTAATTTGCAACATATTGAAAATTAATTTAAAATAACACTCAGCGACTGACTCTAGTCTTACTTATTAGTAATCGTGATTCATTTGATTTTTTGTACAAGGCTGTCAGAGTGATTCCATTTCGTTAAAATTAGCAAAATAGAGAGAACTGCCTTAAAACGAAACATTGAATTAAATACCTAGTTAGTTATATTAATAATATTTTTAATTTTAGTAAAGTTGCTAAATAATATATTTCATTTAGCAAACCGACACAATTTTTTTAAAATATAAAACATGTTGTTATCGATCGAACTGAAAAGTCAATTACTAAATTCAACTAATGTATGTATTATTTCCATTTTTTATCTTTTATAATAAAATTATCTATTTAAAAAAGTTTATTTAATATTGATATCGATAATATAGAATTATTTTTTGTTGAATACAACTTACCATACTTATAGGTCTGATTATTTAATATTTAGTATTAATTGATATTTACTGTGTTTAGTTCATTATTATTCTGTCCTTTGTCCTCTTAAGATTATATATATATAAACTTTAACACATAGGAAAGAACACAGAAAGTCACCACAGAACTCACTTCGATATTTCGACATCCGTCGTCATCAGGAAGAAGTGCGAAGTACTCGCATTGAGAAGCAAACTGCTACTCATACATGCTTATATATATATATATATATATATATATATATATATATATATATATATATATCAATATTTGTGAATTTTTGTAGCAGTCCTTCTTTTAAGCACATATTATTAAAAACATAATCAAAGTTGGCAGAAACGTGCTTCTTTATAAGCTTTTCTATCTTCCTAAATAAGTATTTCGTTGTTGTAGTTAAACTATATAACAACCTTCCTACACAGTTAACAATCAACATGTTTCAACTCCTTCAAAGGAGCCTACAAACATAAGGAGTGTTTCTTGGGAGCCTAAAACTATTTGGAACACAAGGTCAAATAGACCCGTTTCTGTGAAATCTTTTTACATATATATTTTATTAAAATTTAAACGTGAAAATTAAACGTGTTAAAGACTGAATGTTTTCGTCTTAACAAAAGTATTCTCTTTGAAGTCCTTAATATTTGACTATAAGATAATCATAATCAAAGTAATGGACTTGATAATAGGATGAGAATAGTAAGATGTCTGAATAAACCAGTTGATAATTTCAAAAACAACGAATATTGTTTCATTCAATCAGCAAAAATGGAGTGTTAAACAGCATCAAACGTCATATAAACTTAAGAAATCATACACTCTGTAAAGCGTTATAAGATAGACAAAACAATGCAAAAATAAGTTGGAATAAAGGGTATATGCTTGTTGGGAATGAGATGCTTTGGGGAGGGACACACTGCAAAGGATGCCAAGACAGGCCCCCAACAGAAATAACGAGATATCTCTGTAATGTGCCAAACAACCAATTATTCCAGTATAACTGATATCTCAAATGCTTGGTGCTATTTCTAGACCACAAAGTCAGCCCATATATTACCCTTTTCATTCTTTCCTTGAAAACAACTCCTTAATACGCCATTACTTCTCATGCAAGCAGACGCATTCAAGTACCCATGCCAGTTATTTCTTTAGCAGCTATTTTATTATTATTAAGTTTTGACGGAATACAATATTTGGCACACAGTGGAATTGGAATAATTAATAATGCCTCTAAAATACTCGTAGGCAATTTCATGAGAATAATCTTTCAGCGATTTACATTTTCAAACAAGTAAAATAAGTTATATTCAAAGTAATGAATGTATTTACATACTGCATTTGCTATCGAAAAAAACTGATTTTAGCGGACTAAATTTTACAATAACTAAATATATTATTCACTTGAGAAAATAATTTAAATTACGTTATTATTTTATTCTAACTTTGTCGTATCTAGTTTTTAACTGCCACAAATATATTACTAATATTATTGCAACTTGACAGTTACTGCAGACGTTTCAAACCAAAAATTATAGACTGTGTTTTAAGTTTTTCTTTATTTCTTTGCATATATTGGATATATATATATTAGTAAAAGTTGAGAGCAGTCCTTGAATACATACATTTAAAAACTTTATGTCTGATTCCACTTGATTTAACTTCGTTAAATATTTTGCTAAATTTCGAAAGTTTTTTTTCAATTCGAGCAAAAAGATAACTTTAACAACCTAAGGCAAGTGAAAAGATTGATGCCAACACTGACAACCCCAAAGCTGGCCGTGTAAACTTTTGTTAACCTGTCTGTCGTGTTCATGGACTGTTCATTTATTGTTTATTATTGCAATGTGATTTTAGGCATTTAGATTAAATTTGTTATGTGTAGTTTTAATTGTTTCTTTTTTTGCTAAAGATGGTGGATGTAACACCAAAACATGTTTAATAAGAATTTAAAGAAATATGGTGATTTAATTTTTACATTGAACCCTGAATTGAAGAAAAGATTTCGAAATTTAGGAAAATATTCGACAAATTTAAATCAAGTGGAATCAGACATAAAGTTTTAAATGCATATATATATATATATATATATATATATATATATATATATATATAATTAAAATAAGCAGTGACACATAAACTGAAACACAACAAAGACTCACTTTTCAATATTTCGACCGTAATGGCGGTCGTCCTCAGGAGAAGAAGTGAATTGACGGAGGGACGACAGTCAACTAAGGTGACTTTTAGTTGACTGTCGTCCCTCCGTCAATTCACTTCTTCTCCTGAGCACGACCACCATTACGGTCAAAATATTTAAAAGTGAGTCTTTGTTGTGTATCAGTTTATGTGTCACTGCTTATTTTAATTGTTATTTGTCCTGCCAGACCGTTTTTTGTTTATCATGGTATATATATATATATATATATATATATATATAAAGAACTATATCTGTATTAAACGTTATTATAGTGTTCAAAATATTTTCGTAGAACCAACATCCGGAGGGAGCAACAATTTGGATGATATCATTCAGAAAAAATTCTGAAAACCTCTTAAGAATTGTATTGGAGAACACTTTTCTTAGCACCCTTTAATGCTTTGCCAATATATCGGGATTTAACCCTGACGAAGACCGCTTTCACTTACAGTTGAAAGTTTCAGTCTCTTTTTCTGATTTTTTACTGTGGTTTGAACGTTATTTATATAAAAAGAGAACTATTTTAATGGGACATCAATAGAGATAATGTTGTTAATTTCATTATTAAGATATTCAGCTGAAAAAAGTGTGCACCCTAGAAGGAAGAATTGTCTAAAAAGTATATTTAAATATTTCTGGTTTAGGCAAACAAAAATGGACACAAGCAATGGACACATTGGTGGTTTTCCTAAGTACACTAAGTACTGACTCTTTTAATAAAGGACATCTAATCGGGGAAATTTAAAATTTACTAATTCTGCCAATGTGAATTTGATTGTCGACAGTAAGTATTTAATTCATTTATAAAGCCACATTTGTTCATAGTTTTCGTGGAGTTGCATAATATATCGTCAATAAAATGGAATATTTTTAATTTATTTGATAAAAATTAAGTTATCATTTTCGTTTAAAAAACCAATTTTTACTTAATTACTCTCTTCTGGGATATGCAATTAGCCATAGCGAGACCATATATTAGTTTTTAAATTAAATCTGTTATTTTAATTTATCATCAACTGAAAAAGAGAAATATCCACATATAATAATTAGCTGAATTAGTTGCATATAAAACGAGGAATAGATAACTAATTTCTCCTGCAAAAAATAAACGATTATTCACAGGTACATTAGTAATCTAATATTTTAATCAGTACTAACATTACATTCTAATCAGTCCACATCCTTTTTTTATTTAACAAATTAAATTGTTACAACTAACATGGCTGTTTGATATTCTAGAAGTTATTTCAACTCATGACTCTAACTCGCCACCTTGATAAGGCATACGACGCCAAACCCACCGTACTCAAACATAGTAACCCAACTTCAACATCATTATTTATTCATGTACTTATCAGGGTTTATGAATGAAACTACATCATTAATAACAATTAAATATAAAATGAAAATAATATATCTGACCATTTTTAAATGATATTCTTTTTTTTTTTACTGTAATCTCTTAAAACCAATTCGGGATGAGAAAGGAAAATGCAAATTCTTAGGAAAAGTTACCAGTTTCCCCTCCTCCCTTCCGCCGTTCGTCATTATGAAGACAACTTTACGATTTGAATTTCTTGCCTGCTTAAATTTATTGATCCAGTCACCGAGATCTTTGATTCCGGGGCGTTTAAATTTGAAAACTTGTCACAAAGTTTAAAACGTGCGAGAAAATAATGACACCAGTGTTAACCGACTCCCTTAATAATTGTGCTATTGTTTGGATTTTACTTGTTTCTATGCTTCAACACTTGTTCGTATATATTATCTTCATCCATGTTATCACAAAGAGAATGTTTTGAGCTAACCACCTCGACAATAGGAAATTTTATATAAGCATCAGTCACATTTAAACTGCACTTTTACTAAAAGGAAATAATCAAGTAAGAAATATATTTCACGTATATACCCAATGATTATACTTGAAGGTAACTGAAATATAATTCTGATATTTGTATTAATTAAATCAGGTGTGGTTTGGTGCATGTGTATCTACATATTGTAAGTGGTCCCGTTTGCAATGTTTGCAGTACATAGTACGAATTAGTTTATTGATATCCTTATTCTGCACAGAAGATTAACTGCATAACACTAGATATTTCAGTTGTTGAAATTCACAACTATTATGTTTTTGTTTTTCAACTTTAAAATTATTGAGACTTTCAACTATTTTAATAGATAACAAATAGTTATATTGGATAAAGTTTAATATCATTTAATATTTTACAACAAGTTTATATAAGATAGAATTTGCAACCTTCTTAGGACGAAAAAAATTAGTAACCATAAAAACGTACAATTATAAATTGTCACCATAGGTTGCAATTATTTTAATAAATACAAGCATTATGAAAAACAGTCATTTGTTCATTAACAATTCTTTATAATTTTGAGGAGCAACGGACGTTTATAGCATTATCTCTCGGTATAAAAAGAACTCAAATAAAAACACTTGAGAGGCACAGACTTTCATGTAGATAAAGATAGTCTGTGTAACTGGTAACATTGAATAGATACAAGAAAGGAAATTAGGTCATTAATTTCATACTTCAGTATGGAGTAGCAATATATAACTTAAAAAGGATAATAAATGGTACAATTCCAGAATGATTCATTGTATAGCCACATGAGACCTGCAGCAAATAACATCAAAACTCAGTGGATTGGTCCAAGAGATCGGTAGTGCAAGATGCTTACTTAAAGTAAAGTTGAGTTTAGGCCACTCCAGACATTTTCTTATGTTATGCATTTGAGATATGTGCAAAAATACATTGGTATTTTTGGTTTTTCTCTTTCTTTTTTGGAAATATTACAGTATACTCAAGCACTCTATGGTCTTTTCACACAGTCAATGTATGTTTCTCACACTTGAGACTCTTGTATGATACCTGTTTTGGTATTATTCCGCGCACTCTGCTTCTTCAGCAATATCGCGAGTAATAACAGAACAGATTGATGCCTTTTAACGTAAAAGCTCTTTCGTCGTATCTCGGGGGCACCAAGCCCTAGCCGAGGATAGAGGCAATGTCATCCTCCTAGATACGCCCGAGGTTGACCAAGCGTAGGCGAACTTTTTCCACTATCTCTTGTATGAGATCTGTTTTGATATTAAGACGTGTACCCAGCTTTCCAGCTATATCACGGATCTTGTATGAGACCAAAAATTTGTGTCTAAATATTTGTGGGCAAGCTGGAAAAAACTCGTATTTTATAGAAAAATGAGCCTTATGCTGTAAATGAACCCTACACTTTTTGTGCAATATTACATCATGAAAAACTACCTTTTCTAGCAAATTGGTTTTTGATAACAGGTTTTTTCTCTTATCAATAAACTCTAGAGTATTGAAATTTTATTTATTATTTCAATAAGTAACGATAACAGTAGCTGAAAAAATCTTCATATTTTCTCTGTACATAACTGTATATGCTTTTTTTTTTTAATTAAATGTAACAATTTTGATTCATGATTGAATATGAAAGCTTTAGAACAGATATGTAAATAGAATATAGTTATTGTAAAAAAGAGACTGACGAACATAGGCACTTTAATTATTATAGTGATATAGTCACAGCAGATTGTTCTGATTCATTGATTTTGAAGTTCTTTATACCTTAATATTATTAAGGTATATATTTATATATACCTATAAATTTATAAATAAATATACCTTTATAAATATATAAGTATATATTTATAATTAATATTGAAATATTTCTTATGCCTATCATATTATTTGATAGGCTAATTCTTACAACTTCAAAATTAATTCAGTGCCATTTAAAATAACTTGGTCTTTTAACACATTAACACCCTGATCATGTTAAGTTAGTGAGACACATCAGCGTTGGAAATTTTTTTAAAGAAAACATTTATCCGACAATATAAACTTTACTTTTTCAACAGGCATTATATAATTGTATTTATTTTGAAATTTTTGTTAACTTCCCAAATTTTTTGATGATGAACCAAACAAAATTTAGTTAAATCTACTCATTGAAAATACTGATGATACCAGCAAGTCATGGTTAATGAAAGGTAGCAGACTTAAGATTTTCTCAATTACACGTTCACACTGAATACTGAATGTTTTTAGTTACGTGTTTAAAAGAAGCATGTTTTCAACAGTTTGATTAATTTCGCCCAGCTAACTGAGAATATGTAGGCTTTACAACCTTGTTGTTCTTTTTTACATTTTAAGAAAGTAGATGATAGTTATAAAGAAGTCAAGGCATGTTGTAGACAATAAATATTACGTCGGTTTTCAGATTTCGTTCAAAGTTTTAGATTATTAAGGCTCATTAAGTTATCCATAATGTTTAAGAGTATTTTTCTTTCTTTTTTTATCATGAGTAGTTCTTGCTCTGCCTTGATAAGTGTATCAGTCTCTACGTCAACTATTCAGTGACATAAATGACGGGGTCTGACAATCCTATATAATTGAAATATATCCTTGCCTGTAACCTTTTACAATAGTTTATCAACTGGGAAGCGAATACAGTGATAGGAAGAAAGAGTTTGTTGGTTGCGTATGTTGCCAATTACTCAGATCCATTAATTTTCATTCATTACTCTTCATTTTCATGATGTTGTCTGTTTACAGTGATGATTAAGGAATAAATCTTGGTATACATTATCAAATAACATTGGTGACATTAGACCTTTCATTGTGTATTCCCAACAAACTGTGCTTGTCTAAACATATAAAGTGAAATATTTGCTTGTAACTGAGATATTCCATTCAAAATGAAATGGTCTCTCTTGCTACCTGGTTAGCAAACAAACCGAGCCCAGCTGTTATTGCTCAAGGAATTCTATTTGGACAGAAAATGCTAATATAAGTGAATGCAGCCTGCTTTGCCTCGCTCACTTTATTGATCGTAGTTCACCTGTTTGTTTAGAGCGAACCGCATCTCCTTTGTCAACTTCTCTGTTTTGTTTGTATTTACATCTGTCTGCCGTCAATACGATTTCTTAAACCTTTGAATATTATATTTTACTCATTTATGGTTTATATTTACTTCATGATACAAAATCTAATAGTTATAATATTATCCCAGAATCAACCAACACTTTGAACTGAGCTTGTATTTATCTTTGAATAAGTAAATTTTTTTTTCTCACTCTAAGAAGAATCATATACTAGGAATATATATATATATATATATATATATAATATATATATATATATATATATACTTGATATTATATATATACTAGGAATGACTTCGACTTCTAGAATTAATGTCTAGAAGAATTACTATGCACCTTTCTGCCGGCGCGCCAAAATGCCATACAACAGCATTCCATAAGACAAAACTCACAAGAGAAATGATGGTAAATTTCACGAAAATTATCGCTCGAGAAAGAAATCATTTTAAATTACAACTATCAGAAGCAATAATTATTCAAGAAAAGCAACCAGCCATAAATATCCAAGTTAATAATTCTTGTCGAATTTTAAAACTATTTGCAAACAGAAACACCTAGATTAGCCAGGTAGTAGGTGAGCCCAACCACCCTACCTTAATCCCCCATAATGCGCCGTGATACAGGGCGATGCCCTGTAAACTTTCCATTAATAATCCATCTCTCTATATATAACTAGCTTCCCTACTATTACTCTCATTATTGTCCTGATGATGAATGTGGTACATTCGAAACATGTCGACTAGTAATATTGGTGATAGACTTTATAGTTTTAATGAAGAGACGAGGAAGGAATTCCGGAAACTGGAGAAATTGTGTAAGAAGCAAATACAAGCCAAATATGGGGCGTTATTTAACAATATATATATATATATATATATTTGTAAATTTGGGGAGTAATCCTTCTTTTATAAATGTTTTGTTAAATGACCGTTATACTATGACATGAATACATTTCATTGACCATTAATGCAAATGTGAGAAAACTTGAAAGATGGTCAATGAAATTTATTGATACCATAGTACAAAGGTCATTTAACAAAACATTAATATATATATATATATTTTTATTTATTTATTTACTCTTCTTTATATAATCTAGGAGGTGTCAGAGCTTATTTTTCTTCATTCTGATTCTTCCTACGACATTTTGTCTCATATACATATCTTAGGTGTTGCTGGTCTGAATACTGGGCGGTGACTGAGTGTCGGCTTGGCGAGTAGCTGGTGGAAAATTAATGATCCAGCCAGACTGCAAATATATGAAGCCATGAAAATCATGAAGCACAACCCATTAATTAATCGTCAACACACGGGGGTTTCACGCACACTGCAGCTACTAGGTGACCAACCACCACTACTCGCCAAGCCGACACTCAGTCACCGTCCAGTATTCAGACCAGCAACACCTAAGATATGTATATGAGACAAAATGTCGTAGGAAGAATCAGAATGAAGAAAAATAAGCTCTGACACCTCCTAGAATATATATATATATATATAAACTTTAACAAATAGGAAAGAACACAAAAAGTCACTACAGAACTCACTCCGATATTCCGACATCTGTCATCATTGGGAAGAAGTGCGCTTGGTTTCCCTTCTTTATCTCTCCTGAAGACGGGTGAACCAAAAATTAGAGACTCTAAGTTTGTGTTTTTAATTCCTCTATGTTTCTTTATGTACATTGAACTGTATTTGTCCATTTCGGATCGTATTTTCATCGAAAGAGTGTATATATATATATATAATATATATATATATATATAT
>JAPFBL010000229.1:130000-200000 GCA_026182355.1 Hermatobates lingyangjiaoensis
GATAATTTCATATAGCTGCCAGAGATTCGCACTTCAGTTTTGTTCTTCTTCAGCACCGCCACTATCAGTGAACACGCTCCCATTAACCCCAAGTCTAGCACTTTGCTAATTTGATCTTTTGTTTCTTTTCTAAGGGTTCTTGGAATATTCTGGAAAATGAAAGGTTTTTATGAATATTTCATTTCAATATGATGCCTTTCTGAGAAAAAGCCTGACAAGGAAAAAAAGTTGCAATACCTCTCCTCTCTATTTTTTTTTTTAATATTATGTTCATGGTTCAAACAGACTTTTGAATCTGAAGAAGTTAATATCAGTTTATTTAAAGCTGCACTACCCAAAGTGGTGTCTTAATACTTTTAGATAAATGTATTTTCTCCTTGCATACTTTGTTTTTGTTTGCATTGTGTTAACTGCCTCTTCCTTCAACAGGTATTTATTTAAATTATGGCGTAATAGAACTAAAGCTCTTGATTTGAAATACAATTCTTTTATATTGCACAAGCAGCCTAACCTTACACAGTTACACCAAAATGATAGCATTTTACAACAAGACCGAGGCGTTAAGAAAAAAAAACTTTTAAAAAATACTGTTCACTGGCTTAGAGATAATAAAGAGTAATCAGTGTAAAATAAATTACAGCCTAATATAAAACTACACGATTGAAATACCTGTATCACTTATAGATGACTGTGAAAATGGAAAATACGGCGGATCTCAGTTCACTCTTTCACTGTTTCATAACATGTAGAGAGTTTAGATTGGGTCACATAGAAAAAAATTTCAAATGTTGTAAAGAATAAAATTTCTGATCTGTACTTCTTGACTTTCAAATTTTTCTAAATATACTTTTTTTTAAAATAATAAAAGTTGAACAATTTGTTTATATATTCTATTGCTTATGACTGTTAGTATCATAGACTCCATCAAAAATGTTTTGACATAGATCTGGTAACGATGTATGAAAGTTATAGTTATGTTATTCCACGCTAATGTGGGCTCGTGAAAGTGATGAAAACCCGCCGATGAAAACAAATTACCCGCCAAGCGCCCTGGCTGATGATGTATGCTTCGGTTCTTACAGCAGTACCGCATTTAGGATTTAAAATCACACTACAAATTCAACTACTATACTTCACCAGTTACTCATTCTGATATATTTACCTTAATTTTATTAAAATATCAGTGTTCAGAATATTTAACTTATTAAATGAAAGTATCTTTCAAAAATTTTGAGTTAACATAACTATTTACAAATTCAAAACAAAATTTTCACCTTTAGAATAGTACAATACTTGAAAACAAAATGAATAGCCTTGCACTTCATAGCTTCACTCATGGAATTAAGTTCAGACGAATGTAATATTATTAAATCTTATATTGAAAAATCTGGAGTGGTCTTCACTCAACTTTACTATAAGTAAACTTAATATCAATCTTCTTGGGTATATAATTTATAATGTCTCATTTAGGCATAATATAAATGTATAAATGTGAGCAATTCTTACTCCATCCAAAAGAGGTGATTTTAAAGATAATTGTGACCTGAAATCAATTTAAACAATCAAAACTTTCAGGTTGTTCACGGGAATGTAATTGTCCTCCACTGTTAGCAAGTCTCATAGAATCCAAATTGCTTTGGTCCCTCGATAGATTCCTTAGTATACTCTTACTGAACCTCTGATTTGTCATTTTACTCACTTATAAGTCAGAGTATATTACAGTTGTGCATTTCACTCCCATGCTACGTCATTCTCATAAAGCAACTACAGTAACACACAATAGAGTTTAATAATAATAATAATAGAGTTTAATATGAGTCTCAACTCGAAAGCTGATTTCATAAGATACCAGCTTAATTCCAATAGCACCTACATTGCTAAAGAACATTTTCACACTCCCTATTTCATTCAGATAAATCCTTGTTGTTACTCTTATTCAAACTCGGACATGACTTTTTTGTTTTAATTTTCATATATTTTTTTACACCTAATTTATTTTCATTTCGCATATTATTTTTTATTTTGTAAAATGACTATGTGTATCTTACTCAGTTGTAGCTTGACTGTCTTAGGACACTATTGGTTTATTTTGTACATCAAGTAATATCTGTCTTCTAAAAGCCGTACTTATAGGCATAGCATGAGATATATCAGATTAAATGTATCAGTATTGTTGTTTCTCTTCGAAATATAGGCTGAGTTATCAAGGAATTATTAAAATGCAATAAATATTTCTTAACCGACATGATAATGAAACTATGACTGTTTTTTAAATTGGCTTCAACAATTTGAAAATCAGTTATTGCAAAAAAAGTCATTAAACTTATATTATTTTGATGCAAGGAGCAAATAGAAGGCTGGCAATTCTCATGTATTAACTATTCATTATTCACGTTGATTTTTCGCTTTCATCAATTCACGTCACAACCAAAAACCCACCTAAGCTAGTTATTAATTGCTTTGGCCCAATCAGCTAACATTTCTGTATTTATTCCACGTCTCCAAACTGCAAACCATTAATCAACTAAGGGATTTTATACTACCTTGTGTATTTGTAATGCTTTGGTGGTTTTCATATCAACAATTTTAGAAAAAAAGTAAATTTAAATAATAATATTCTGATTGATGTTTATTCAACTCCTAACTTTATTGTTGATGTGATGAAATTATTTTTTTTTTCTGAACTGACATGTTAAGAGGGATATATATATATATATATATATATATATATAATTTGTAAAAGTTGGGAGCAGTCCTTCTTCAATGCATGCTTTTAAAAACTGCATGTCTGTTTCCACTTGGTTCAGTTTCGTCTTATATAAATTAAAAAATTATGGTGATTTAATTTTTAAGTTGAGCTCTGAATTAAAGAAAAAAATTCGTAATTTGGAAAAATATAAGACGAAATTGAACCAAGTGGAAACAGACATCCAGTTTTTAAAAGCACATATATATATACTTTGAAAACTTTGAGAAACACGAATGAAAAACAGAAACTAGGATTCTCATTCAATATTTCCACCCTTTTAACGGTCGTCCTCAAGAAAGGAAGTTGAGTGGCAGGAAGACAAAAGCCAACTGGATAGCTTCACAGATTATGTACAGGTTGGCCACAACGAAAACGAAAAAAAAGTAGTAGAAATGCTGAAGAAGAATAGCAACGAGGAAAAATATAATAATAAAAAAATTAATATATATATATGTATATATATAACATTATATACATTTAAATGTATCATTATATACTAATATCTATATAAATGAGTATATTACATGGGTGTACTTGGTGTCATAATAGGATCTTCTTAGAGAGAGTTCATTGATTTATTCTTTGTGGATCACAGTTTTAACGTTCTTTCAGGATGTGCTTTTTAATGCCTAACAAGGCTTCAGAAATTGATTTACCGGTTTATTGATGTTATTGTTAATGAATAAATAATTGAATTCCAAGTTGTTAACTTTGTATTAAGAAATTCATGGGAATGTATTTATCTATTTAGGTGATTACCTAATAGATGATGCAGATGGTGGTGTCCACGCTATTCTCACGTGACTGCCATGTAACCATAATATGAAAGCTAAGCAATCGCTATAAAAGTATTATGCCAGCAATATCTACTTTCTAGGAAAAACATATACTAGCAGGAAGTGAGGCCAAAAATGTTTACTGGAAAGGTACGTTTCATATTTAGATGTATGTCTCAGAATCTCATTGTAGAATCTTTTGTAGTTTGAATAACTTTACATACTCTGAACTCAGTAATACCTTTGCATAAATATTTTAGTCTTGCAGTAGTTGTACATGCAAACATTGTAATCTTTCTTAAAGACTGTGTCTCATCAAGGCCTCAAACTTTTATTAAAGGACAGACTAAATTTTCATCAATATAATAATTTGATATGCTTGTAACGAAATATGAATGTTATGGTAAAAATAGTAAAAAAAATTACACTAATTGAACTGTAGTTAAAATACTGTGTACATCGAATAAAGCCATCAGATGCATGAGGAGTCATGAAGCATCTGGTCAGCGCACTCTCGAGTTGGGTTAATCGAGAGTAATCTATGGTTAAGAACTCGTGGAGACAAAAGCTTTAAACCATCTTACTACCCAATTACTTAACTCTTTCATCCACTCGAAACACATATCTTGATTTCATTTAATCTAATTTGATTTATATTAGAAATAGGTAAAACTGTCATACTTAGTAAGATGATCCTGGAGTTGTAGCGCTTTCGGACATTGTCCATCTTCGATCGCAACAAACCTACTGAACTGTTATATAGGGGGTTGGTTATCTGTTAAGTCCACTGCTATCCTGATATTATTATTTTGATTTTATTTAGTTATTTTGATTTTTTTTTGGTTTTTAGCTATTATGTAGTTTGGGTTTTTTATATTTTTTAACTTCGTCATCCTGCCTGTCCAGTCGTCTTTTTATTTACTCTAAAAACCAAAAAAATCAAAGTAACTAAATAAAATCAAAATAATAATATCAGGATTGCAGTGGACTTAACAGATATATAACAGCTTAGTAGGTTTGTTGCAATCGAAGATGGACAACGTCCGAAAGCGCTCCAACTCCAGGATCATCTTACGAGGTATGACGGTTTTACGTATTTCTAATATAAATCATACTAACCTCAGTGGTATTAACAATATGCATGTAATCTAATTTGGTAAAAAAAGTGAAAATATGTCCTTGTGATATTGCATGAGGTTTAAGAACATATGGACCAAATAGTTCGCAAAGCAATTTAACACATCTCAAAGAATGAGTGGGAAAAGTAGAAATCGTTTTGCTTATTCCATTTGCTAATCTCATAAGACTGTAACGTTGCTAGTGAAATAACTGAACACTCTGATAATTTGGCAGAATTCATGAAATTCCAAAAGAAATTTGTAACTTCCTAAAGAGGATTAATTTACTTTAATCGTGCATTATACAAATATGTTGTTTTTACTTGAAACATAGAACAAAATCTCAAAAGCAGGGTTTCATTCAGGTTAGAAATAACAAAAGTGTCTCCATCAGTTTCTGTCCATGGAATCTGATAGTTTGCAAAGATTATGATAAGCTGCTGTCAGTACTACTGGGAGTGAGAGGCATATGCAATGGCCATGCATCAGTTAGTTGCATAAATAATTCTATACAGGAATAACATACTAGAAGAATGCATACTAATTACATGACACTTTTGAAGACTTCTACCTGCACCATGGTTATTCAATCAAAGCATAATTAAGTATTCTACTTACACGATTTATAATGAAAAAATATTTCGGATAGATAATTCATAATTTTTTAGATAATAGTACAAGCGTCCTCTCAATTCAAGTTGAAGGAACAGCTACCAACAAGCATTAAAAAATAGATAATTCTATTTTGGTGACAGCAATATAGTTCAAATTCTAGTTAATGCAATTTTATAAAGAAAAAAATATTTTACTAAAACTTTTTACTAAATAACTCTCTTTTGTAATTTACAATATTAGTACTGAAAGTTGAGAGTTTTTTTTCGATTTAGGATCGAAAAAGGATTAAATTATAAAAATTCAGATGTTGGATGGGTGGGAATTTAATTCGATTTGGCACTTTAGTGGATGCAGTGGGAGGGATTTTAGATTTCTGAGCAAGGTAGCCGACAGCTGGAAGCAGACCTCCCCTGTTTCCAGCTTTGTGCCCTCTCCCCTTCCGGAAAAATATGTCTTCAACTTAATTTACTGTTTCCATTCAAAAAAAAATATTACTTAGATTCAATTTAGAGAGATATTTTACTATAAAATGAAGGATATATTTAATATACAGGTGGAACTGTGCTGATATTTTGAGTATTATAATCCTTGTCAAATAGTGAACACTGTCATATAAGGAATGATAGCATTATAGGTTTAATAGGTTTTCCTAATTTGGACTAGTTTTATGGTGTATAAATTGTACATTCACTAGATGTATAATATTTTTTATAAAAGTTAATAAAACAACAGTAACTAATTACATTCTTATGAATCTCTGTTTAATCGATCATTTAAAAGCAGAACCTATAGATACGTAACTTTCTTATATATTCATAAAAAACTCACGTCACAGTAAAAAAATACAACTCAAATGTGAGACAGTAACAAACTTTACATATTTTGATGCCTTCTCAGTTCATTTTTGAAGTTTGTTGGTGATGTATGCATAAAAACGGGTGAGTGAATCTTTGTATATTGAAAGGACTATAGTCAAGCTAAAGGAGACGTCGTTTGATTGATGGATGCTATCATAAAAAAAAAATATGATCCTTAACCCTGTAGAAGGTAGTTATCCCTCCTTAATCTACATTGGAACTTGCATAATCTACTTTATTGCTAAAAATTAATGTTATATAAATTCCTTGTTTTCTCTTCACGGACTTGTTTTCAATTACCAGACGATTGTATTTGATTACGTAATATTAAACTAACATAAAGAATAACAGGAAACAAAATCTGGAAATGTTAGAGCCCTCTACTAAAGGTATACTGACAACAAACCGATTATTTGTTTTATTTTAATGTAGCAGTTGTTTTCATCTGGCTATCTACATTTTATCAGTTATAAGAAACATGAAACCATTCATCAATCTTACATATTAATAAAATTACTAAATGAAAGGTCTGAACCGCATAGTTATCTTACACTCTGCGACTTTACCTGTCATATTGTACATAACACTGTTGTAACTAAATTCAACTTAAGATTTTATGTTCATTAATGATCTTCATAAATGCGCATAGAGAAGTCTTGCTCACTTTTATAGCTTTAGATATTAGTTGACAAAAATCTTTCTTCATTCATTGGCTTGAATACAGATATAATCTGATCAAAGGTTACTTACCACTTCTGCTAGCCAGAAATTCTGAATTATTCCTATGTTGTCAAGTATAAATTAAGCAATATTAAGCTTTTTTAGAAGTTGATTAAAGAAGAAATCTAAGTGATGTTTTACATACTTTACTGAAATCTTTTTTTGAAGACCATGTATTGTTTACAGTTTCATTTGCAATGAACAGCGTGAACCAAATTAAGCTGTCAGCTTATTAAACTAAACTAAATACACTGGTCAGTGCTACCTGGTCTCTCCTTTTTACTTTACTATAAGTAAACTGATTATCACAGTAATCATAGTGGTTATGAAAAAAAATTGATCTAAATTTTGACGAATTTACATATTTGAGTTCCTTTCCAAATCAAACCCACTCAAAATATTGTCGTAAGTTTTCGTCATGTGAAGTTTTTTCTTTCTGTTAATTTGTATATATATATATATATATAAAGAGAATAGGTAAATTGAATGTAGACAGTTTCTCAAATTTCAAATTAAAATTTAAATAGCTATGTTTTTATCTTTATTAAAATTATTCAAATCTTTTTCCAAAAAAATGAAAAGAATATTTTGATTAAAGATTGAAACTTTGGCGTCTAACGTGTAATTTGAAATTTAAGACTACCCGAATCCCGATATATCTCCTCTACGTATATTTACATATCAAACGGTTGAAAACTTCTTATTGTTTTTATGTATATATATATATATTCTGCAAACACTGTGTACTGAAATTTTGAATCTATTACTTAAATATTTTATACTACTATAGTTTAAGTAAAACTTATAATTAAAGAAAAAAAAATTTTGTGGTATGTTTTAATTGCTTTTCTTTTGTGGTATAAAAGTCACAATGGAAAATGTAAGTTAGTGCGACATGGATGGTGTTTGCTCGGTAACATTACTGTGATCGATGCAACATGTTCTCTCTAGTCATTAGCTAGAGCAGTCTCAATAGTTTGCAGGCTGAAGTAAAAATTTTACTGCGAACTAAAAAATGAACTCTATTTATTTCAAGAGAATGAAGTCATTCTCTTCTTTCTCTGGACAGAGTGTGTCCTTAGCAGCAACAAAACGACTGTTTTCATAAATCGGCTGCATCCATCCCAGTAACCAAAATCTCACAACCCCAAACAAATATTCATGAAACAATAAAATATTAACAATAAAAAATATTTGTGAATCATTGGATTTGAACTTAACTTCTGCCATTATCACAACTATTAAATAATAGTTTAATATGCAAAAGATTCTCTTATAAGTTGGGTATGCCAGGCTTTCAGTTCCGTACGTAAAAGTATGAAATCTACCTGCACTAATTGACAATCATATGGTGTGTATAAACTTCATAAGTTATGAAGCAAGGTTTTAATTTGATATTCAAAGTTTTTAGTTGCTTGTATATATGTATTGTAACGGCAATCTCCCAGACAAATGTTGATCAGCCTACTTCTGATCTACTCTATGCCGCAGTACCTCTCTCTCACTCCCTCTCCCTCTCTCTCTCTCCCTCTCTCTCACCTTCACTCTCTCTCTCTTTCTCTCTCTCCCTCTCTCTCTCCTTTCTCTCTCCCTTTCTCCCCCTCCCCCTCTCTCTCTCCCCCTCTCCTCTTTCCCTATCCTCTCCCTCTCTCCTCTTTCCCTATCCTCTCCCTCTCTCTCCTCCTCTCTCTCTCTCTCTCTCTCTCTCTCTCCTCTCTCTCTCTCTCTCTCTCTCTCTCTCTCTCTCTCTCTCTCTCTCACACACACACACACACACATTTACGCATCCATTGCCCTTTACAAGTCCCCCCTCTCATTTACACGTATTCTCTCAGCATTAAAGAAGTCTGTCGTGTATTGATCAAATCAATTCAATTGCTCCCTTCTTGATAAATGTGGGTTGATAAGTCAACAGAGAGTATTTTTTGAAAGCTCCCTGTTCCATCTATCTTGTTGAGATATTGATGTCACTAGCAGCTCTCTTGAGGTAATCCTTACTCTGTCCACCGTCAACTAACGCCATTCCATTAAACAATATATTCTAAATTTTTTGGAAATTTATTTCAAACATAAAGCAATGAATTGATTTTTTATACAGTTGAAATGAATTTGAAAATAGTTTGTTTAGATATTGTATGGAAAATGACAAAACGTAGCTTAGTTTGTCAAAATAATAATTTTGACATAAATATAAATAAATAATAAAAATAATAATAATAATAACTAATACAAATTATCATAATTTAATCATTACTAGTTTGATGAATATTTTAAGAAACATTTAAGAAAAAATGTAATTTTAAGATAATTTTTAATTTAATATGTATGATGATTTCATTTATTTATTTTTTAAAAATTGTTCTCAATTTTGAAAAATGTTTTACACATCTGGTCTTTTATAAAATTATTATACTGGGAATTTTATCCATACTGATGTTTTTTAAAACATCTAGTTTACTCTGAGCGAGTGTTATCTTTTCACGCGTTCTGTACTGTTTTATAAGGTTGCTGTAAATGTATATTGAGAAAAAATAGTAATTAGTATTTGTATGCCAGATTTGTATATCCGATTAAAATTCAATACCGGCTTTTCAGTATACCTAATTTAGGTGTAACTTTCTTCTCATATAGTCCGTTTGTTAGTGACGACGGGGATATTCTAGTACGAGTAATGTACAATTCATTGCGTTATTTCAGTACAATTCAGTGTTATCGATGCAAGCATGAATTAAGCTTCACTAAGGTTTAGCCTTTACAATAACTAACTTAGGTAATAGTAGATAACTTAAGGCCTGACAGGTCTTAATATGATCAAGTTACAGAACCTTGCTCAGCACTCCAATTCATTAAACAAAGATTTAATTTCTTTTTTTCTGAAATGCAGAAAATGATATGTTTTTTTTTTAAAATTTCATGTTTTAGTATAAAAGTAAATAAAAAAAAAGTCTTGACACTGAAAAAGAGTAATTAACAGAAGTAGGTAAGTTGGAGTTAAAAAATCATCTAGTCTAAACGCCAGGTGAGATAACTGGTAACGACTTTTTTGATAACTGTTCGAACTTGCTTTAACTTTTAGAAGGGTTGTTAAAGTAGTAATAATACTTATTACTTGAAAGTAAATCAGCTTAATATTGGTCGACTAATGGAAGGTACAAACTTTTGAACAGACTGCTGGGCCAGCAGTAATGATGTTTTACCCAAAAAATAAGCATTTCATCCCAGCCTGCTGCTGTTAACCGATTAAAGCTTTCTATTAATATTATCTAAAGAGTGAATATTTAATCTTCTTTCCTTTTTAACTTTAATTCTGCTTTCTTCTTTTTATACGCACCTCTGTAAACAATAGAATTAAATTCTGCGAGGTCTTTCACTTTATATCATTAGAGAGAAAACGAAGTAAAAACAATGAAAGTAGCATAGACGTATCGTATGAAAGAAGGAAGGTATCGGAACAGCTGAAAAATTCAAGATAATATAGCATGATAACAAAAAATACCCAAAAAAATGAAACAATGCAAACTTAACAGTAACAAAATAAACAATAATATCAAATTAATGTAAAAAATATATATAATTTCTAAATCATGTAAATATTTTTTTAAATATAATATACAATAATAAATAAATAAAGAAAACAAGAATACAAGGATAAATAAATTAAGGGAGACATGATGCTATGTGTTTAAACTCAACAATCTAGTCGAAGTTCAAGTCCTAATACACATTTCGGAAATCACCCGCAGACCAATATGGAATCTTCCTATTTCATGGAATGATTGTTCAAATTAACATATTAAAAGAAAGCACTTAACTCTTCTTGTCTTCCAATAGAATATTTATATTCTTTCGTCTGAGTAAGTCTGAGTAAGAAACTTTTGCCTGTTTGTACGACATATGAAACAACACAACCTCCTCTTGGAATGCTATAGACACAACCTTCCTTTTCTTTCTTTTCACTATTATTGACAAGTCTATTAAATAATTGATCACAACTACTAAAAACAACTAAGATATCATTTCAATGTACAATTGACAACCACTTTTCTTAGTTGAACTTAGAGTGGAATTACAGGGGTAATTTATTATGGAATATGTCTATCAGTTTCAGAGAAACATTAAAATTATTTTCTCATCAAGTAAGTTACATATTCTTCAAAGTTCAGTTACTTAAGGTGAAAATTACTAATTGAAACTTTATTTTGTTGTTTTTAACTTTTAAGAAACATAAAAGTTTTATTATGCTTAACTTTCTTAAAAATAAACTTTTGTTGTTCGTGCAGACAGTGTAATCACTAACATATTTATCTAATTAATATTTTGGGTGAAAAAGATATTTCTTGAATATCTTCATACCACATATAACTGCTGAACTCCTCTTTACAGTCTTCTTTTGTAGTTTTACTTTTTTATTCCGTAACTCACAGTGGTGTCTGCTCAATAACTCATAAAATATACTTGCTAAACTGTCATAGACCATGACTATTGCTTATCTCCACCAAGTTTGTAACAATTTCTGGGCCATTAATTTAAACATTTAAATTTTACTTTCATTTACAGTAGATGCATACAGTATAGAGTAATGACGAGATTCCATTCAAGTCAAGTTTATATTATTGAGTTTGCGATGAAATACTTATTTTCGAAACTTATGAAAAAGCACAGATGTGTGTGTGTGTGTGTGTCTCTGTTTTCCACTTCATGCTCCACTTTATTGTATTACATGCAAGTGATACATTCTTGTCATACGTTCTTTACAACCATATAACTTAAAACTATAATTTGGCTATACACAATGTTGACAATGAAGAAGTATGTGTGTGTGTGTGTGTGTGTGTGTGTGTGTGTGTGTGTGTGTAGGTGAACCGTCATACGTTAAGTTATACGTTCTTTACAACCATATAACTTAAAACTATAATTTGGCTATATACAATGTTGACAATGAAGAAGTATGTGTGTGTGTGTGTGTGTGTGTGTGTGTGTGTGTTTGTGTGTGTGTCTAAGTGAACCTGAGAGTGATCTAAAACTGGACAGCTAAAAACCAAAAGAGTTAAAAACAACAAAACTCAATTAAATTTTCCCCTATTTATGATACTCAAGAGCAAACTCAGTAGTGATATAACACTTTTAGGAGCTGCTTTCTGTGGAAATAATTTTTTTGGTTTGATTTAATAAAACAAATCTCTGCAGACGAATTTTATTAAAATAACTGCGATTTTAGTGTTTTAATTAAGATTTAAAGTTTATAGAATGGAATCCGAGTAGAAATTAACCACCAAGTTCAATTATTTAAAACATTGTTTTGGTATTAAACTAATTTTTCTTATTTTTTTTTTCGATATTAAACGCTTTGATATAGATATTTAACAACGGATAGTAAAACATATAATAAACTTGACCCAAGTGCAAGTTTCGAAAAATTGACCATGAAAGAAAGATTGATAGGGAATGATTTATACTTAAAAATGATAACTTACTCTAGAAAAATTTAAAAAAAATTAATATAGATTTTATTGTAAGCCTTTATACACGTTTTTCTCATGAACCTGAAGAACTCAGTGAATCCTGACAACAATTTTGTTTTGTTTCTACTTTTTACAGATTTTTTTTATATCTGAAGTAAACAAAGATACAAGGTAAAGCGGGAGGTAAATCATTTTTACATCATAAATAGCACCTTAAATTATCATAAGGATAATACCATCGAAATTTATAATGTTATATTATTAAGAAATAATATATAATAGTTTCCTTTCACAAAAAAATTGTAAGATATTTCTGGAGTGTGTATTATGTTAAATACTGTGCTTCCTCACGAATAAGGATATATTATTTGACAACATCTTTTCGGAAAGGATTTACGAAAATTTTATTTCCTACTGAATGTCAAGATTTATTTTTCCATTTTTGTAAATGTGAAAGTAATATTTCTTGAGCCTTTGCAAATATCACCGTTGGTAAAGCCCTTCTGACGGATGTCATTTGACCCCCCACACCATTACTTTTCTATCAAATAAATTCCATGACATAATTTTATCAGTGTATATTCTAAAGAGTTTAATTTTAGTTTTACGTATGGTACCTTTAGTGTTATCATAACAATGGTTCTTTTATTTCTTTTGCTATATTCTTATTCCAAAACAACGGAGTTAATTCTGTGGATGGTTTTTTGAAATTCTAATTTTCATTTCACTTATGAAGAAGTATTTATGTATGCTGTATTATTTTGTTTATTACTTTACTTTATTAGAATGCCTACAGAGGTTACAAATAATAGTTCTGATTATTTGACAGATAATAGGTGGTCACTCAATGATGGTACCGTGCACCACCCTGCCCAGTTTTCTTGTTACGTTCTTTAAAGTCATTGACAGTATTTTTTTTTAAATCCATTTATTTAGCATACTCCTTTATATATATATATATATATATATCAAAAATTAAAACGGTCCAAACCGGACAGATATATAAATGAAAAAAAAAACAACATATAGAAGAAGCGAGAAAACTTACTGGATCGATATTTCGAACTGAAGTTCGTCGTCAGAGAGAGAGTAGAAGGGAAGAAGAAGAGGTACGTGCGTTCACTTGTACCGGCAGAGAGCGACTGAAAAGTATATATATATATACTTTTTCGATGAAAATACGATCTGAAATGGACAAATACAGTTCAATGTACATAAAGAAACATAGAAATTAAAAACATACACTTACAGCCTCTAATATTTGGTTGAACCGTCTTGAGGAGAGATAAGAGAGGGAAACCAAGCGCACTGGTACAGAGACGGTTGGATACTCTCCAGTGCGCTTGGTTTCCCTCTCTATCTCTCCTGAAGACGGTTCAACCAAAAATTAGAGGCTGTAAGTGTGTGTTTTTAATTTCTCTATGTTTCTTTATGTAAATTAAAATATATATATATATATATAATATATATATATACAAAGATTTCACATAAACACGTGAAATAACAATCAATGATCAAACCACAATAAGAAATGGGAAAACAAGACTAAGATCTTTCAACCGTAACAAGCGGTCTTCGTATATATATATATATATAAAAAGATTTCACATAAACACGTGAAATAACAATCAATGATCAAACCACAATAAGAAAATGGGAAAGCAAGACTAAGATCTTTCCCATTTTCTTATTGTGGTTTGATCATTTATATATATATATATATATATTACATGCAATCGACTGTATTTAACAATAACATACATTACATTCAGATTAAATTAAACCTTTCCTTATTTTAAGTTAAACATTGAGATACACAGTATCAAAGTTTTTGAAAGTCTATAAGGTCTATGAGTTTTTTAAAATTTTGAAATATTTGACTGTTTTGCATTATCATACTATTTGCTGGAGGCCAGTCAAAGCCGGTTATTATTGTGAATTTCATAAATCGTTGTCACTCTTGGTCAAGAATTGGGCAGCTGAAAAGTATATGGTTTCAAGTCTGTGGTGATAAACCATCACAAAAACACCTGTAATTGTCTATGATATGGAATCTATTGAGGTAAGATGTAGTCTCACCATGACTTGTAAGAGCTTGTGTTATCTTGTGTGAAAGCTCTATGTCACACTTTTTCCTCTCTTTCATAGTAGGAAAGAACGTTTTTGTATACAATCCTTTTAACGAGGAAGACCATTCTTGTTCCCATCGTTGTAATGATGCCTCATACAAAATATTCATTGACAGTATTATACTTAAAAATTTAGATTGAATGTAATGGTAATATTGTTGAAATAGTTTGTAATATTACATTACATATTTAGGAACAAAGGTAATCATGAAATTTTGGTATGATTTTGTTTCATTCGTAAGTAAGAGAGTGTTTTAAGGATTTTGAATTTGAATGTTTATGACTGGTTTATATTAAATTTCCAGCGACAAATGTATTTAAGTCAAAGCTACTTAAACATATTGCAATTGATATACTGGTGAAAAGGCACAGTCACAATGTGTTTCTTCCAACTCATTAGCGAATAATTTAAGCTGCAGAACTAAGAAAGAGATCTTAGAAGAGTACTAATTAGATGAGCTTTGCTCTCCAGTCGGAACAAAAATAGACTGAAGTTAATAACTTCACTTCTTTAACTTTATTTTAATGCAACATCTTTGATTAACTCAACGTTTAAATATCTTTTAAATACCTTTCATTTACTTGAAATAGTAAAAAGGCATTCTGACTCCTAAACATAATTTCCTTATAATTTAAGACTGTTATGTAAACTATTTCTGAATATCATTACTACTATATATGTTTCCCGTATTAAAGCAAAAATTAACCAAGTTTATGAAAAGAAAGATAAAGAAATACTTCTCTAAATGGGTTGTTTCAGAAAATATATCTTGTACTAGGATTATAAGGCACAACATATTCATATCACTATTATATTGTATTGTTCTGTAAATTCAGTAATTTCAGTGGTTTATTTTTATAACATTTTGACGACTAGTGATTCAGAGCAACAACATGTTGTAGTTAATTAACTTGTAATTGAAATGGCAGGAAATACAATGCTTAAATTTAATGAAAATAAAGAATATTAACAGGATTCTGTTAGATATTTGAGACATATGTTTTCTATATAAGACAAAACGTAATAAGGAAATTTAATGTATGTTATTCAATGTTTACCTGAGTCGAAGAACAAAATTTAAGTTTTTTTGTGAATAATAAATGTATGTCCACATTTGTACCTAAGCTTACCATCGAGTTGATAATGTGTGATTATATTCCCTCCTAAGCCAGAATATTCTATTAAGGAAATGTATCTGAAAATATATAATCCAAACTGCTAAGGTTCCAAACGTGAGTTTGGAAAAGAGACCCACTTTAAAATTTACAACAATGAAACCAGTTAGGCGATTACCGCTGATTCACGAGACATAACAACTTTCAAATTAATGTGATGAATGATATGCTATTTTAGTAAATTATTCTAAACTTTAAACTCTATCTTCTGGATCTGATAGAAAAATTTAAATGATGAACCAACTTCAATATTCTAAAAATTTCTTTTTCATTATAATCAAATTTTAGAATCTATACTTCCAACAACTCTTTCGTTCTAAAGGTAGTGTAGGTGATGAATGCACCTATTATCCTTTGAAAGATTTGTCTGCGTAGTTTATTAAGTGTAATATTGACACACTCTTCATTTATCTTAGGATAGCTAAAGAATTTATTTCTAACGTAGTGCAATCACTTTGTATGTGGTATTTACTCATTCTAGGGTAAAAAGTTACTGAAATGGTCTACACATATAAAAATTTTACGCTACAATAAAGAATTTTTCTCAAATCATAGTTTTCTCACAGCAGTAATAGTAATTTTGTAGAGCCGATTAACTGATTTTTTAACATATAAAAAACCACATATTTTAATAAAGAATTTCTTACAGTACAGCAGTACTCAATGTAACTGTCGTAAGCTATTCAATTTAGTCCTTTAAATAAGAAGACTGTAAGTTTATTTTCAAATCGTTGACAATTATTGCATTATGTTTTTTTATTTGCAATGTGTTGAAACTATGCACGTGCATTTTATTTGAGAAATGTATAAGGACCGTTTTAACAGGATAAGTCCGTACCATTTTGCTTCATTTATATGTCAACAATTTGGAGAGCTTGCTGAATAAATCCAAAGTGTTACTATCCAGCGTGGCAATTCTGGTAATAATCATTCCGTCTAGCTATCCCAGTGTTTAAAAAATCTGATTGTTTAGAGCAGTGTTTCCCAAACTTTTTCGAGTGACCGCCCCCTTGGGTCCATAAACCTATAACTCAACACACTTGAATAATAATCAGATTCTTAGACTAAATAACCAAATGAGTGACATTTTAATAATTAAATTAACATAATTACTAATCGAATATTTATTTAGAATCCAATAGATGTATTGTTTCATAGCATATTTATGCAAAAGAATTAATACACAATAAAAGAAACTTAGGTGAGAATATACTTTTAACGTAAAAATGAATTATCAAAACAAAAAATTTTAAGAAACTGTTTCCTAGAAGTTTACATGTCGTGTTTTCACTTAAATTTAGAAATTATATTGCATGAACAATTTCAATTTATGGAAATAGAATCCCCGCTCTTTTTTGTATTACCGCCCCCCGATATCAAATCACCGCCCCCAGGGGGGCGGTACCGCCCACTTTGGGAAACACTGGTTTAGAGTATCAAGTAGGCTGTCTGAAACTAATCACACAATGGCTCTGACTACCGCAGGAGTGACAATTCCAGCTGTGGTTGACTATCCAACAAATGGGGCAAGGTTAGCCCAGTGGGGTTCAATACCCACTCTGACCCTCGATATATTCACGTGGGAGGTGAATAAATCTGAGCCTGTTGTCCCTCGGAGAGGAAGTTAAACAGTCTTTCCCTAGCCTGTACAATGTCAGGTATTCGTTAAAGATCCCCAATCTAAATACATTTGAGTTAGGCAAAATTTAGGACTCCCAATGTAGAATATTCATTGTGCAGTAGCACAGAAGGCCAATGTGTGTTCCCTTGTGAGACTGCCACTGCAATCTACCCTAACCTGGATCTGAGAATTAGATTAATTATTATTGCATTCAATTAATTAATATTATTCATTATAAGTTCCTGTATGAAGACATCCATATATTAGTTCTTATTTAATGGAATCGATGACATGTTATAAAAAGCCCATTCGATACCCATGAAGTAGTCAAGAGTATTTCCTATCATAATTAAATAATTTTCTAATTTATTAATAAAATATATTAGAACTAGTTTTGCTGATTTGCTCTTCTGATAAGAAAGTTTTTCATTTGGATTATGTTTACTTACCAGAAACATTCTTTATCAAATTTAGTTCATAAATATTTTTTCAGGACAATGAAATCACTATTAAGTCCATCAAATCACTGAAAACTTATTTTAAAGTCAGTATACATTTTATAGTAAAAAAGACTACCATTTATATTCTTTAATATTAACCAAAATCAATGAAAGTATTAAATACATAAGGAAGTGGATACTTCACTTTATATTTTAAGAGTTCAATATGTAGTTTGATTACAACACTTAGACAACAATCCATCATACCTTGAAAAACATACCATAAATATATTTAATTAGCGTTCATTTTCTTGTATTTATAATCTTATTCTACTCTTTATTCTATTCCTATTTTATTAACTCATAAACATTTTTAAATTAACTTTCATATATTTTTTTTACTAAACCTTAATTGAGCTATTTCATAATACTCAATTCTTGTTAAACATTTGTTAATAGTACATGTAAATCTGTCAAAGTCTCGATACACATTTCTCTCGTGATTACTATACTTTGATTATAAATGGTTCTAGTCAAAATCTCGAGCGTGCTTAGGAATTGAGTCCAATGTCCTATGGCGTCGCAAAACTGATATAGCATGACATCAGATTTCTGTTATAGCATTGGAGAACACTTTTTTTAGTACCCTTTGAAGCTTTCTATATTTATGAAAGGAGATATTTTAATGAGAAGTAAATAGAAATTATGACAGCAAAATTCAACTTTGAGAGGATCAAACTTTTAACTCTCTTAAAAGCAGATGTCTAAAAAAGTCATATTTAAACATTCCTTGACAGACAGAATAAAACTAAGCAAAAAACAAGTACATTGGTAGGTTTTCAGTAGACAGTAAAATGTGTCTTTTCGGTAATATCTGGATAAGGATATCCATGAAGGGTCATTTACAATTTACTTCTTCTTCTATTCTGAATTGGATTTTTGGACCTAATGACTTTAATTTTATCAGAAAGATATATTAATTCGTAGATTAGGCATGGATGTACAATACATCGTTAATATATTTGAAGCATATAACTGAAATATATGTCGTCAAAACATCTGCCTAATCAGGTTAAATGGCCGAGATATATGTGGATTTGTAAATACACACTTACAGGCCCCTACTTTTTTGTTATCAAAAATTATTTCTTCTGATGAGGGTTCAAACCAAAATTCAAAGTGTGTGTTATATTTGTTTGCCGAGTCCGGATAAACTTTAGTTTTGTTTTTATTTCATGGTCGATACTTTTATCAATATATTTATATGTATAATTGAAGTTTCAACTAGAAAACAAAAAAAGGGACTAACACTTACGATGCTCTATCATTTCGCCTTGTCTTCTTTAGGAGAAGAGCAAAAGAAAAAGAAGAGAAAACACAGGAGTGGAAACGTGAAAGCGTCCACCGACCGACACAAATTGACACATAGGGTAGTCAATGACGGTGTCAATAGGGTAGGGTAGACGGTGACACCTCACCGTCGTAGACCATTATACATATATACATATATATATTGTAAACAGGAAAACGATCCAAAAGGACAACAAACGTTTCACGATGAATCACAAATACAGAACTAAGGAACAAACAGACCTACTGTCTCTAATTTTCAGTTGAAACGTCATCAGGAGAGTTGAGATAGGGACACCAAGCGATAGGGAGACCGGTCTCCAACCGTCGCTTCACAAGTGTGCTTGGTGTCTCAATCTCAACTCTTCTGGTGACGGTTCAACTGAAAATTAAAGACAGTAAGTCTGTTTGTTCCTTAGTCTGTGTTTGTGATTCATCGTGAAAGGTATATATATATATACGTAAAACTGTCAGGAGACTGGAGCAGCTTAGTTTGAAAGTCGTGAACGCCGAAGCTGCGGCACATTTTAATAATATATATATATATATAATTGGCATTTACATATAGGACATGAGTACATTTCATTAATGCAGTGTCAAAAGTTTCAAGTAAAAATACAATAATAAACAATTCATTTTGGTTTATGCTCTAATAAGAATAGATTAAATGCCTTGCCAAAAGCCTTGCTGTACTCGTTATCCAAGTAAACAAACAGTTGTTGGCATACGTTAAAATAATCAGGTCGACCCGTCTCTTATTAAGTGGAGATATAAATTGCCTCGGATATTGTCCTATATCACGATGCCTCCATCCCTTTCATGCCAGTTCTGCGTGATAGCACCTAATTATATAAATATTACTCGCTACCTCAACAATATCTAAATGTTGTACTTACTCATCAATTACATTTCGCATGTGTTTGAGATAAATTATCAAACTCCTGTTTGGATTTACTTTCATGAATTAATATTGTAAAGAGCAATAAAGCTACAAAACTGATTATTCGTCCTGGATTAATGAATCACCTGCTATATTTGTCGGCTTTTTATACATTTATTTTTATTACTCACATTGATAGATTGACTCGCGTAGTACAAGATGTTGAAGAATAAAATTCTTACATATAAGAAATCAACGCCAATCAATCATATAATTTCTCATGCCTATATATTTATAATGATATAGCGTCTCTACCACTGATTTTTGAAGTTCACAGAAGGAGTTGTTGAGGATTTTTATTGATCAAAATCCTCAAGAACCCCTTCTGTGAATTTATATATTTATATTTAAGATAGATTTATCTAACAAAATGCTCTAATCAATCAGTATTTTAAGATATTATTATTAACCGTCATACCTCGTCTGTCGCTGGTGAAGTCGCCCGACCGGTTTCGCAATGGCTACATCATCAATGGGACTAATGTTATCTTCTAAAATCACGGATATAAATACCTATTTTAACTCAATGGTGCCAATATATATGCCTAAATTTCCTACCTAACAGTTTTATTTTGTTTAATCTGTTTTTGTCTTTTAAACTTTAAGTCGTCTCTGTCCTGTCTGTTCTGTCGTCTTATCATGTTTTTTATTGGTTTAAATATTATATCTGCCTGGCGCTTAATTTCTTCGTTTATTGCAAAACCGGTCGGGCGACTTCACCAGCGATAGACGAGGTATCTCGGTTGATAATAATATCTTATTTATTAACCTCTGTGGCACTAACAATATGCATGTAATCAGTATTTTGCATTTTTGAACAAAAGATATTATCAGATCTAGATTTTCTTCTCTATATAAGTCATATTACCTTTGTGTAATATTGGAGTATGAAGAATGTACTCTTTTGTTTTATAATACAAAATGGATACTAGTTTTAAGGTAATTGTTTGGTGATTAGATGGCATTGACTTTTTTTGTACATGTTTCTAACAGTTTTAAGAAAAAACGTAATTTTACAGATGGCCATCTAAGAGATCCACTGGCTATTGGAACAAATGTCATTTCTCCAGTAAGAAATTATTTCGTAACACGAAGTCTTCAATGTTTGCTTTGGATAACTTTTATTACTCCTGTAGTAATACCAAGGGTTTTACATGCATCAGTTATGCTTTATACAGAAATATGGGTATTCAGTGATAACTGGATCAATCACTATGTGTACTACCTCCAAGAATGATAAGACTAATAAGCATTATATATTATATATCCAAGAAGTTTGATATTATGTTTACTTATAGTCAAGTATAGTGTAGGCTACTCGAGAGTTTTATTAAAATCATCAGAAGGTGGTTATTAAGTTTTAATTCCTCTTAAATTTTTTTTAAATTACATAATACAACATAATTTAATATGTCAAATGCTTAAAATTGTATTCTGTTATAATACTATGCGGTATTATATATTGTATTGTGCTGTGCCTGGTAGTATTTGGTTGTTGAAAAGGATATTAAAGTCTATTTACATACTGTACAAATTCGTTAAATAATAGGGGATGATTATATATGCAATATATATGCAAACCTAGCTTTGATTACATGTAGAGACTTCCATGAAACAGTAACAAGCTGCATCGAACTAAAATATCTAAAAGTATTAAGTGTGTCCCACGGTCTTCAGTGTGTCTAGTCATGCTATATGAAAACTGGCTGAACATTTTAAAACATTACAAAAACAAGTCGGTCAACAAACTTTTAAATCTGCTGATATCAGATTATGCTATGGATAAAACCTTTGATTGCCACATATTGCATCCAGTTTAGTAACGGTGAATCCTGTGTCAGACTATTCAATACTCTGGTACTTTTTACAAAATTTCTTTTGATACAGAAAGAGTAAAATATTGACACGTGTTAACTTCTGTCTGGAAACTAAAACGAAATTTAATATCTCCACTCTATATATTTAGGAAAATCATAGTTGTACCATTAAATAAAATTCTTCATGTGGACAGCATTTTAGTCTGGATAAATAGAATGTGTTTATTACAGATCACATGGGTGAGAAGAAGAGACTGGCACATTCTCACTTCAGGGCTCCTCACGTACACCAGCGATGATCGATTCCAAATGCTTCATCCTGACAATTCCGATGACTGGACTCTTCAGATCAAATTTGTTCAAAAGAGAGACAGTGGAGCTTATGAATGCCAGGTATTCAAGACAAATCTATCTTTTTTTCCTTTTCACTGGAACCAATAACGATGGGTGTCTTTCCAGCATTCTTCTACTTCTAGTTAAGATATATCTATTCATTTCTCTCATATCTAGATCAGGATGTTAGCATCATCCCAGCAGAGTATTTCTGATATCTTCTCGTTTGGTATTTCAATGAGCTATAACTTACACTGAGATAAAGTCTCTTATTAAAAGGTCTACAACTTACTGAGACTGAACAAGAAATACTACTTTGCTCTGGCTAACAAAGCTAGTCATCTCAGTATTTCGTGCACAGTTGCAACTAGAGTCAACACTCAAAAATAATTATTCACCTACTTCTGTATTGCTGCTTGTTATATTAACGACTTCGTATTTATAAGCAGCAAACGATTCCACTTTTATTATTTTATTTTATTTTTTAATTTTAAGACATACTGGACTCGTTAATTGGTTAAAGCAAGCAATAGATGGGCATGAAAGAGCGAGGTGTAAGGCTAAAATATATGCCAGGTATAGGTGTTAGAAAATAACTGGACTGTGAGCCAGACCTGATTCTTGTTCATTCTTGTGAACTTGCAAGATCATCTTGGGTCTTGATTTTAATAAGCGATACTCCCACTGTTCGTATAAATCTTCTGAGGAAAGTGTCTCAAATGTGTCTATTAATCAAGTCCTCATTCCTTTTTAATCATATCACAACCAAACCTGCCATAACTGTTGAGATTAAAGTGTAGAGTTAATGGCACTTCCTGCAGACCTCAGAGATCTGAGTCATTCGGGTTAGAGTAGAGTGTGGCCCTACTTTTCTGATTCATTGTGACATCACTGATATTTCATTTATTCCACTTATAAAATGTTTTATAACTTTTTAACATTTGTCAAACTTATAAAACATAGTTTTAAATAAGTTTTTTTTTTAAATTGCGATCTAATATTCTGTGGTGAAGACATATTTCTTTTTACATTACTGTTTTATTTAATAAGAAATATGAAGCTGTAAATCTTCAGGATAACAGATTCAAATTAATAACTATTTTGTAGCAAAAAATGATAATCTCGCATTTTTTAGATAGAAATACACGTGAGAACTATGCAATAAGCTTTTTTCCCTCACCAGAAATCATAAACTGTCATACATCTTTATAACATATCAAATCCTATTTGTGGAGTCCAAGCAACGACTAATGATTATCCCCGCGCAGTATCGTGAAGTTTGTGATTAGACATCCATATCCCAATACTGCTGCCTTTACATTGTGGGATTAGTGGCACAATGTGGCACAATATTTCTGCTTCAATTATGACTAAGCCTGTCTCTGCTGAAGATGTTAAATGTGCGATTAAATAAACATACTAGTGATGTTATATACTCAATTCACTGATCAACATTATGTGCTCGGATAATGATGTCTTCGGATAGTGTAATGTCATTATTTTCAACTCTGTTTTCACTAATATTTATTAGAAAACTAGAATATTTCCCACCTTCTTCTTGAAATCTAATATTGCGAGTTAAATAAAATTTAATATATTTGCGCTACAAGTAAGAACCTTTGATCCAAGAATTATAGACGTCAGAGTCACTTCTTTCTTGACAACTGCAAGAAACTTGCCTAAAAATCACCACTGTTTACAGTCAATATTCCTCTGAATGATTCATTATTATTACATATATCTCTGCGAGTCAGATTGACTTTTTCAAAAGTTGTTTTAGTCATGATTGCACATTCGTCCGAAGTAATAATTTTTGCTGCCCTTACTAACTATTTTTATCAAAATTAAAAAAATGATTCTTGAATGTAGAATGTGCTGTTCTACCTACCACCACCAGTAAATGTAGCACTAATTTCTGAGGAGGTTACAGCCAATGCACTTTATCCTGAACTCCTTAATTTAGAGAGAATTAGTTTCACTTACAAGATCTTTCCTGAGCCTTCTCTATAATTTTTATTGAAATAGATATTTCAAAAAGAGAAAATATAGCCATTATGACAAAGCGTTTTTCGATTAATTATATAACTGTATACTGTTAATATTTTACTTATATTAACTTGATCATTTTGAAAACTTCTAGTAATTATAATTAATATCGTTTGTTGGTATATTAAATAATCATTCCATATTCTCGTCAATTATTTATTAAATTTCCTCTTTCTAAATTTGTTATGGTAAATATGCAAAGAAAGGGCCCCCCCTCCATCTGAAGTGTCCAGCATCTATGTATCGTACACAGGCCACAAATTATAATGAAATAATTATAATTTAGACCAAAAAACTGATAACATTTAATCTGCTTGATGTTCAAAATCACTTTATGATAATAAAAAGGCTTCATCTTTATACTTTTTCTTTGTTAGGTCATTTTATTAGGTTCTGAGGCCCTATTGCAACAAGGTCGATCTGGCGCAGAGTACAGTGCGTTGGACTTCCAATGCAAAGGTCGCCGGTTCGACCACCACAAGTTTTAAATATTTCATTATTTATTCAGCTCAAAGCGTGTGCAAAAATAAGTTATCAAGGTCAACAGAGTTTTATAAGTATACGAATACAGCATTTAAGAGTAGAATGACAAATATTATGTTTCTTCTGCTGTAAAGAAGCATCTATCATTGAATAAATAAAAACTTTATAAGAGAGAATACCCAAACTATCGGAAAGCCAAATAAATATTTGGAAAGCTTCATAAGTCTTAAAGGAATCATTGGGCGCAGGTTTTTGGTTATTGAAGAAGCATTTGATAACTAACACCTTATAAATCTATTTAATCAACACAATGATATAGATGTCTTAATCTAGAATCTATAGAATGGATTACAGAAAATAATACAAGGATATTCAGTTAATTATAAGTTCTAAAACAACTGAAATTGTGACCACTAAAAACTGTAGGGAGAGTAATTTAATTCTAATTTACTGCAGGTAAAGTAAAATTTATTTTAAACTATGGTTAACGAAACTTTTTGTTTTATTATCATCTAACCTAAAATTATTCAACTTTTCTACTTTGTTTACCAAAGGGAACAAGGTTAAGAGAGATAAAAGAGAGTTTAAGTGCGCAAGATGCAAGAGGAGTGTGATAGAGTGATAAGGCCGGAGCGGTTTGGAGCGTGGCCAAGCTGAGATTAGTGTCAACACCCAGCTGTCCTGCGCCCGATAGCCGACTTGAAACATCATCTCGCTTTGTAGATCTCACTAACCAGTCAAAAACCTTCTCCGCCTCCCCCGCCTTCCTTGTAATTAATACTTGTTTAGAAATATTCCTCTAATTAAAACCATACTTTTACTACAACTAACTTATTATTTCTTAAGTAATTCAACTGGCTTTTATTACTCCAATTTATCTCAATTTCAACGAATTGATAGTTGAGAATAAATAAATTACAGTAATGTCGAAAATATAAATTTTTGACATATTGACGGAAATACCTGCTACCATTAATGACTTTTCCTTTGCATATGTTTGTACCCTATAATTACTTCTACAGTGTGGATATTTATTGATCCGGGTTATAT
Organism: Hermatobates lingyangjiaoensis; assembly: GCA_026182355.1. Lineage (NCBI taxonomy): Eukaryota > Metazoa > Arthropoda > Insecta > Hemiptera > Hermatobatidae > Hermatobates > Hermatobates lingyangjiaoensis. The sequence goes on from JAPFBL010000229.1 coordinate 155,683, forward strand.
TTAATCAGGAAGGAAGGTTATATTTAATCGTTCTACCCCAAATATAACTGGTTTATATTTGCTCATTACTTAAGTTCTGTTGGCAAGGAAACTACGTCGTTCTTTACTTTATAGTAATGTTCAGATACATTTTTGTAGAATAAATATACCCATTATAAGTATTTTATAAAAGGAGTGTGAGATACCATCATAGTCCGTTATATTTACTGAATATCTGTATAATTTTTCGATTTTTAATATCTACAGTGTCATTCTTTTATTAATGACGCATTAATGATGACATAGAAAATGTATTCGGAAATTTTAACCGATATACACATTTATGTGCGTATAAATGCTTTTCAGATAAAAAATCATGCCAAACTGCTTAGATAAACTCTGAAATATTTTAGAAAAGGTATCACTGACTCAATACGATATATATATGATGCAAAGAAAATATATGAACTATTAATGTGAATATGATGTGACTGTATAACTTCAATCTTAGGGATAATGTTTGCTTCTTTTCATTGAACCACGATTAGATCATTCTTTTGATCTTGAGCATATTACCCTTGAAATCATTGGACGCGGTAGATATCCTTTAATTTTATTTTTATTTATATTGTTTTATACAAGTTCTGTGATCTAAAATTTCTTCTTCCACCAAGCCGGTAAACATGTTTGGAATCTCCAGAGATGAGGTGATTGCAACGTTGTGGACTTCGGAGATCTCTCAACTGTCATATTGTTAATTCTGAGTCTTTGTTCAAGCTTGAATTTAAATCATTAGTTTCTCTTGTTTTTGTAACTTATTTTCTTTTATTACTTGAAAAAAATATTTGTTATTATTGCATTTTATGCTATTACAGTTTGTGTTCAAACCAGAGGAAAATGTTGATAAACTGCATATTTTAGAGGCTTTATATATTAAAGAAAGAAACCCCTCAATTAATATTCAGGTGAAAGGAATGTTAGTAATTACAACAAGTAAGAACGTAGAGCCTAACATGAAGTGGAATAAGAACGAAAACTGAAACCTGTACTCTGATTGACCAATAAGTCTATTGGACCAATCAAAAAAACGCATCCGCTAAGGAAGTTTAGATAACCATCCGTCCATAAGCAAAATTTTACCTGAGATGATTAACGGAAATTTGGTCGAAAGGTCACATGTATTGATATCTCTTGGACAATGAATGTGGAAACTTCAACCGCAAGACAGAAAAAACGCCCGCAAGATCCAGGCAAGTGTGTATATAAGTTAGCGGAGTTGGCGGTGGCTGTACCGCCGGCGTCGCGGGTCAGAGTCTTTGTTTACGCACAGAGACAGATTATCAAGGCTGGCCTCGAGGAGGGGGTCAGCCAGTCAGTGTGTCGCGCTTGCATAATAAACATTACCTTTCATTCCTGTGTCATTTACAATTCAAGTTCCTACTCACTCAAATTAATATATATATATACACTTTTTTGATGAAAATACGATCCGAAATGGACAAATACAGTTCAATGTGCATAAAGAAACATAGATAAATTAAAAACACACACTTACAGTCTCTAATTTTTGGTTGAACCGTCTTCAGGAGAGATAAGAGAGGGAAACCAAGCTCACTGGTACAGAGACGTATATTTTCTATGTTCTTCCTCTTTATTCTTCTTTAAATTTCCTTCATTCTGAACTCCTTAGTTTATTTATTTATTTTCTCCTTCGCGGCAACACTGCTACCCTCTTACCAGAATGTTCTTCAGTTGACTGTCCTCCCTAGAACATTCTGGTAAGAGGGCTAAAGCAGTGCTGCCGTGAAGAAAAAAATAAAAAATAAACTCAATTTACTTCTTCTTCTGAGAACGACCACCATAATGGTTAAAAATATTGAAAAGTGAGTCCTTTGTTACGTTTCTTTCTATGTGTCACAGTTTATTTGAAGTGTTGTCAGTTCTTCTGGATCGCATTTCGTTTATTACATATATATATTCACTATACAGTTGGTACCTAAAACTTAATCAAGATACGTTTTATTTTCTGTCGCACGGTATTTATTTTTTCTAATGCTAATATTTATTATTATTATTATGTCTCTTCTTATAATCAATTAGTAAGTGTTAAGAATAATTATCAAATTTTAAAGCTATATATCTTGAAACAAACATAAAATGATTTAAGTCAAAAAGAAATAGAAAAAATAATGTTTCTAAGCAATATATTGGTCTCAAAGGAAATCAGAAAGTTAGCTGTGCGATGGAGAATCAATGGTAAGAAACTGCAGCGTTCTGCGTACGTGAAGGCCACCTGAAGTGATGGATCACCCTTGCTTAACTCCCTGCCCTCAAAAAGCTGTTTTCTTTTTTATAAAAAAAAAAAAGTCATAAAGTATTGAAGAGGTGTAAAGTAAGTTGGTCTATTATTGAACACAAAGCCCTTCTTTACAACACAAAGCCATCAATCAAACTGCTACACTATTTGCTCAATTCTTTCGTCACCTCTAGAACATTTACCCTAAAAGATGATCTTCTCTTTCAACACACTGCTTTCTAAACAATGGTTTTATAATTGCGCTGGATGTAAAACTTACAACATATTCCTTTCGAATTTCATATATAATAAGAATTTTTGAGATGAATTCATGTAAGAGCAACGAACTATTGAAACCATGTTTTTTTAGTTCTAGGAGAAGTTTTCATATTTATTAATTTTTTTTAAATTTTTACTTAATTTTAAGTTTATATTATAGCAAAAGGTGGCCCAAAAGTCACTGACACTTTTAAATGTTCAATAGCTCCTGCAATTCATAAGTTATACTCACCAAATTTTAGCAGTAGGTAAACTGATCCTTCCGATATTTTTGGCAATATATATGGTTATAATTATTCACTTACTCTTAAATTTATCACTAATTAAAATAGGGAAGTAAAATTTACCTAATTTTTAAAAATAATGTTTTTTAAATGTCCACCATTTTCGGTTTCGCACTGAATAGCCCTATCCAACACATTTTGCATAACATTTGAAAGCATTTTCGGGCTTATGTCTCTTGTTTGATCTTCGATATTACGTTTTAAGTTGTTTATTGTCCGAGGTTTATTCCTATACACCCTTCCTTTAATGACATTTACGCTTGGGGCATTCCTGGTATTAAAATGTCGACGGTAACAACGCTGTGTTTCTGAATTTGAACCATGTGACTCAAAGTACCACTGTACAATGAGGATTCGTTCCTCGGTGCTATATTTGTTCATAATAATGTCGGAAGGGTAGTTGTAAATGCTCTGAAAAAATATAAGAAAAATAATCAGAAACAAAAGAGTTATGAATTTTTTTTAACTGTTAGTGACTTTTGGGCCACTGTACATGTTAGCGCGCATCTACATTTAGCTAACGTACATGTATCAATGTATTTCAGGCATCAATGTTTCCAGTGACACTACTTAACAACTGTTTTTCGTTCACTGCATCATTTTATTGAGATCATGAGTAGTTAATTAACATCGTGTCAATATAACAACTTTAAAAAATCACAGATTGCGCTGTTTTATTCTGAGGAGGGCTCTAAAAATTGTTAAAATTTCTTTATGCTTTATATTTATATAGGTGCATTATACAACGGGATTCGGTCAATTTTTACATTTTTTAATTTTAATTACAGATTGTCAAAGTGAGAAGTTGAACCACTGAGTTTCATTCTTTGCTCATGTGCATCGATGTCATTGCGTAATTTATTACTGCATATGCCTGTTACGCATAATATGCGTAGTTGTATATTTGTAAATAAAGATGATAAAAAAAAATTACAGATTGTAATTAAAGAAGTTGTGTTCATTCCAATATTAAACGGATTTTTTGAACCCCCCCCCCCTCCCTTCTACTTCTACTTCCGATTTTTTCTGATTCAATTTAATCTTACTGTTAGTGGCCTCTTCTGGTAGTTAGTTGAGTGCTCTCTCACTTTATTTATGTCAACAACTAGACTAGATTTCTCTTTTATAAAGCACAGCAAGTTGTTAGCACATGCTGCAGCTGTACAATGTGGAAGGTAATCCAGCTTTGACAAAGATTCGAATAGTATTACCCAATACCCTGGAACCTTGAGTATTGAGTATTGAATAAAACTTCATTTGTGTGGAGACTTTTGTTTGTTTATCCATTTTACCTCAGAATTATAATTATTAGTAAAGCATATTACTTTTAATATTTTCCTCAGGTTATTAGTGTTCATATATGGAATTTGTTAATTTTTTTTATTGAAAAGTTAAATTAATTGAAGAGATTCAAATATGTCAATTATACATGAGGACGGTTTTATTACAGAGGGAGTATTATATACTTTCACCTCACTTCTTCCAGGATTTAATATATTATGCTATTTAAATCTTGTCAAATAAGACAACGTTTATTAACTAAATACCTTTCTCAAAACATGATTTCATATATTTAATTATTGCTGAGCATGTTACGAAATATTAAGGAACATGTTGAAGTGGCTTTGATTCAGCTGTTAATTGAACATAGCTAACTCTAGAATTTAATTTACAGGATTTGCGGCAATTAAGGCACTCTCTAATGCACACCCCTTTAAATAAATCAGATCGACTACCGCAAAAGTTAAGCTCCCTTGGCGTTGGATGGTCTACGTCGTGTCTCCATTAAAAGGATTAGGGTAGTCGATAGCCGTTCACCGTTCACCATCTCTTATTCACTGTCAATTTTTTGTTGACTGTCTTATGCAATTCACCAGTTCGAGTTGTGGCATCTGTATATTATTGCAGCACAAATATAGGACATGAGCCAGAAAACTTCGGATAGGATATACCAAAGTTTGAAACATATTTTTTTTTCTTTTATTTTTAACGTCGTCCGTTGTAGGTGTTTAGCAATAACATCAAAAAAGGCTTAAAAAAAACTAACTTGTTTCGAAAATTCAAATGATATTAATTCACAAAAGATGTTCTACGTTAATACGTCCATCGTATTTAAATGTTATATTTTTTTTCACAGTCAATATTTTAAATACATCGCTTCACATTCAAGCACACTGATATAAAATACTTCAGTGAATACATTCAGATATCTGCAAAACTCATCAGGTTTGCTTCATGATTAATTACAGTAAAATGATAAACTCATTCTGAGGTAAAATAAACAAAGAAAAGTCTTCACACAAATGAAGTTTTATTCAACAACAACAACGCGTTTCGAACACTTTGTGTTCATCATCAGGAAGACACCAAAGGATGTGGTGATGAAGAATTGGTCCACTAAAAACAACTAGTAGGAAATGAAAGGAGATTTCCTTCTAGTTGTTTTGACAGGACCAACCCTTCATCACCACATCCTTCGGTGTCTTCCTGATGATGAACACAAAGTGTTCAAAACGCGTTGTTGTTGCTGAATAAAACTTCATTTGTGTGGAGACTTTTCTTTGTTTATACATTTTACCTCAGAATGAGTAAATACCACACAATTATGGATTGCACAACTAATGATTTAAAAATGATATACTTATTCCAGTTATATTTTTGAAGAAAATCATATACAAATCAAATATGTACAAGGCATGTAATGTTCAATGTTTTGAAATTTTAATTGCAAGTATCCTTAAAAAAGTAATTTGGACTTGTAAAAATATTCTATAGTAGCCTTTGCTCAACTTTATCACGAGTAAATGCAATAAAAACAAGTTAACTACTAATAAAGATGGTTTTGACTTTAATCTTGCTTTAGTTCAAAGATATTATCAAACGGATGGTAAATATTATAAAGTTATATTTGATCAGTGTAGTGATTTCATTAATTGTATTGCGACTATATCTATGTGATTAGTAAAACAAACTAGCATACATTGATATAGAAGAATATGACAAGTTATTATTATTATTGTCACTGTTATTATTGTTATTATTATTATTATTATTGTTATACAGAGACACTTAAACTCATAAGATTCGTGTACACCGCTACTACATCCGTTCTTTGGTATTGCATTCTCTCCTTTCTGAAATCAACTTTAGATTTTATGTTCTCTACTCAACTTCATCATTATCCTGAGGGAACTAAACCTTGCTTATACTGATTTTAGGTATGTTTTGTGAAAAACCTTGTGTCCATGACCTACACATTTTTGACTCATTGGTATGCTAAACTTAGAACAACAAGTCCCCTTTGTTTCAGATAAGGAAGATAACCGAAGTTATTATTATAGTCACTTTGACGTACTTTTAGAATATTTTATAAACGGTAATGTATCTGGTAGCATATAACAAATTAATAATGTTCCATTTTATTAAACTGTTTTATGCTTTATCTCAAAAACAGTTATTTCTATTTTGAACCAATGTCAATTATCTAAAAATTGTCTTTTCTTTCATAGAAGTATCTAAAAGATACATAGAACATATCTACATAGAACTATTGAAAAATAGTTCAATAACATATCCATGCTAAAGGAGTACAGTTTGTCATTTCTGCTGAAACCCTTTAGCACACTTATCAGTGTTGTTTATTAAGACTTCTATGAATAGTGTCAATTATTTTGGGATAGCATACAACCATGCCATGTATGGTTACATACAAACAACCGAGCCATGCGTGTGATACCATCGGCTCTGCGACAGTAGTAAGAGAAATTTTCTAGAGTCAAGTTGTTGATTTGTGATTTAGACCCAGCGATATAAAAAAGAATTTCTTCCATTGCAGCAGTCCGATTCTGACATTGTCACTGAAACTCTTAAAGTCGTTTCTAGTTTATACATTAAACTAAAATGACTCTGTGAGGATTAATACTTCTTGGACATTTCTTGCATTCTTAATTAGAAAGATATTTATTTACCTTCTTTCCCTTGAGAAAGGTATAAGGACCTTTTTGCAAAATTTAAATTCAGATTATTCTCTCCCGATCTTTCAACAATTATGAGTGAATTCTGCATGATTTCAAAGGTATTAACATCTAGCGTGGTTTTTTTTTTCTTATAGCTATTTCATCTTCCTATACTTGCGTATAGCAAAGCTGGTAATTTACCAGTATCCAATAGGTCATCTACTAAAATGTCCTAACTATTCTGGAGACAGAACAATTGTGAGAAAAGCCTTTAGTAGTCATAGTACCAGCTGAGGTAGATCAGTACTGCCTCAGGACTATACTTACTGACTTACTTATACTTATAAGTATTAGTATATAAGTATACTTATACTTACATATACATGACTATACAGTACTGAAATGCTGTAATAGTACCACTTATTACAGTAATCATTAATGCATTCGGTTGTTTTAATCCATAATTTAGTTCTTGGATAAATACACTTGTGTATTAGAGCTGATTCAATGGAATTGAGAGTATATTTTCAATATATCTCACGCCGTCTGGAATAATTCATTGCACAGTGTCCAATTAGGTTCAAAAATTCTTTTTGGAACTTATTCAGTTTATTTGCTTCTTTGATATGGAAATTGTTCCTTATAAAGGAATTTATTAATCAAAAAGCTTGTTATCATAGACAGCAATTAATAGTATATTGCTCGTCTAATATGTAACCTCATAGATATTTGTAAGAAGTCAGTACCTAATAAAAAGTGTCAGGTTCAGATAAATCCCCAACGAAGTATCTTAATATAAACTATCCATTCTGAAATAATGAACAAAATAGTATACTTTTCATACTTCAATATTACATATTTAATTCAATATTACATAATTCAAGAGAATTATGTTCATAGACTTTGAATATATCTGTCATTTTGAGTCATTCAAGGGTGCAACATGTAGTTTGATTTGATGACTAGTTAGAAAACTATCTACCATACCATTGAAATTATCATAAAATATATGTTTTATTGGCGTTCGTTTGTATATACAAGAATTGTATTCTTCTTTCATCTGATATTAATTTATTAAATATTTAAAATATTTTTTTACTAAACAATTAGAGAAGAATTTTCTTCTACTCGAATCATTTAAAAATTTTCTTTTTTATTGCTATATTGCTTTTTAGTTCAGATTAATATTTATGAATTTTTTAGAATTTGCTAATTTTAGATTAATGTTTTAATGTTTTAATGTTTTAGTTTAATGTTTGGGCAAAATCTAATTGTTCTCAATGTACCTGCTTGACGTTCAAAATATATTTTCTAAAATAACAAATGTATGACATTGCCCCTTTTTGTTAAAATGATATTGAGAAAAATATCCTACATCAAGTGTTTTTCTAGTTAAAATTGTATCTTGAACAGTAAAACATCGCGCCACGTATCATCCTTACAATCTTTGAGATTCAATTAGTCAAAATTTGTACAATTATCTAAAAAAAAGTACCTTATTAATTGATTTAAAAATTCTTAGGATTTTTTTCGTTTAATATTTCTTGAAACATTAAATAAAAAATCTGGAGTGGCCTACACTCTACTTTACTATAAGTAACTTAATGTCAAATTTCTTGAGTATATAAAACATAACGTCTCATTTAAGCATAACGTAAACATCTAAATGGGATATAATTATTAGCCTTTCATTCCTGAGGTAGTACAGTTAGTGATTGAAGGACATATCAATTTATAAGCTTATTTTTGTACATCACAAATAATTTATTATTTATTATTATAATAATAATAATAATCTTCTTAGTATTTAATAAGATCATTTTCCTTCCCCTTTGTCAAATAACATATATACGAATTTTTTCTGAGTGAGTGTTATTATTTTCCTGCACAATATTATTCCTCTTACATCTCTTATAAGTCAATAATATATTTTCATTTTTCCATTAGAAACATCAATTTTATCTCAGTGGATTCGCTCAAAAAATTTCAAAGTCAATGTAAACAATGTAAAAAAATACAAAAAATTCGACAAGTATAGCAGGTGATCTCTTAGTCTAGGATAAACAAAGAGTTTTTATATCGTTATTGCTCTTTCCCGTAATTGAAACTTCATGATTTTTTTTTATGAATGGCTAATTTTTTGTTCCATTTTTGGTCAAATTTTCATTATTTTTTAATGAGCCGTTTCGCGTCAAAAAATCATTTTCTGAAAACAGAAATCGTACTGTAACGCCCCTTTAGCGAATGTAATTTAAAAAAAAAATATCTCAACTCATTCTCCACATAATGTTCTATTTTTAGGCATAGTTTCATTGTGATCCGTCTAACAGTATGGCTTGTATCGCTCTCACAAGGTTTGAGATTGAATTAAAAGTCAAAACTTGTACATTTTAGTGAAAAAAAATATTTCCCGTTGTTTTAGAATTCTGAATATATTTTTCGTTTGTTCCATTTGTAACCTCAAAGATAATGTCAAAATTTCAAAACTCTAGGGTTATCAGTTTAGGAGAAATAAATGTTTAAAAAAAACGGTTTTTGGCAAAAAAAGTGACTTTCCCATCATGCATAATTCTTCGCAAACAATAGGGATCTTCGTCTTTATGAGGCCCAATTTTGTGTAAAATATCAACTTGATCCATCAAAGATTCTGGACCGTAGCGTGGTAACAAGCAATGCTAACACACGAAATCAAAATTCTCCTTCGAAGATATTGTATTCTTTCCAAAAGTAAGTTCAGTGGAACTGGGGATTTTCAACTAAATTTGACCTAGCTTTTTGACCCTTGCTAGACTATTTTCTTCTTGATCTACTTGTGAATTCTTCTCCCATAAAAGCTAATGTGTTGAGTATATAACTGCTCCGTATTCAGAATATTAGTATCATCCCAAACATTTCCAAACTGTTTGCTAACTCCTTCCCTAGGATTCCCTTGATTTGCATCAAACAGTAAGGTTTGTGTCCTGTCTGCGAGCATGCAAAATTAATCATTAATCAAAATTTCTAAATTGTTTTCAAAAAATATCTTCACTTCGTCATATTGTCTCTCCAGTCGTCTTTTTATTTTTATTAATGGTTTACATAAAATATCGGTTTGGTAGTTTATTTGTTCATTTATTAATTTACCCGCATTTTTATGTTTATATATTTCTATCTGTTCAGTTATGTTGAGTCTCTGTCCTTTCTGTCCTGTCTGTAGCAAGTCCATTGTGTTTGCTAAGGTGTATGTCCGCGTTCAGTCAGGTGGTTTGCAAAATTTTATTACTTTGTATTATTTAAATAGTCCTTAAGATGTTCTTTAAATCTTACTTTTAGGGTTCTTCCCGTCTGTCCAATATATATTTGATTACAATCATTACATTTTAATTTATATACTCCGCTTTTTTCATATTTATTAATTACATTTTCTGTTGAGGAAGTTAATATTTGACTTATAAAATTATTAGTTTTAAATCCTACTTTGATGTTGTATCGTTTCATTAAGTTTGCTATTTTATGACTAATATTTCCTAGTTATGTTATAGACACGTATTTATTATTGCTAGGGCTTTCGTATTTGTTATTAATTTTATTCTTTCTATTTTTTAATATTTATCTATTAAGCTTGCATTATAACCGTTATTCGTTGCTATTTTTTTAATTATATTTAATTCCTTATTATAGTTGTTTTGATTCATCGGAATTCTTATTAATCGATCTATCATATACTGAAAGGCAGAAATTTTTTGTTGCTTTGGATGAATTGAAGAATTACCATATGTACAGTTACATCGGTCGCGGTTGGTTTTCTATATATTTTAAATTTAAGTTTATTTTCGGTTTTTTCAATAGTTAGGTCTAGAAAATTTATTTTGTTTAATTTTATTTCGTGAGTGTATTTAATTTGATTATTTCTCGAATTGAGATAATTTTTTATATTTATTATATTCTCTTCGTTAGGGTTATTTATGATTAGGAACTTTTATTTATCCACGTATCTGCTATAATGAATTAAATTTAATTTCTCTTTTAAAATATTGACAAACAGTCCTTCTAGTTGCTGTAAGAATATTTCTGATAGAATAGCAGAGGTTGAGCGTCCCATTCCTAATTCATCTTTTGCTAAATAGAACTCGTTATTAAATTTAAAATAGTTTTGTTTTAAAGTTGTTGTTGTTAAGTTTATTATTTCATCTATATCTTTACTCTGACCATATTGCTTACCTGTTTTTTGTATTAGTTTTATTACTTCCGAACCGGAGAAATAATACTACGTGTTTCGTATAAGTTTTTTGCTTCTACCCCTTTTCATAATAATAATATATTTTTTTTTGTCTAATTTCCAAAAACATTTATAATAGGAACAATGGAATGAACAATGAAAATCATATATTTGCCTCACTCATAAATTATTATAAACATTTTTCCACTGATAATATCACTATACTATACATGATAGCATATATTCTTATTTGTTTCGAATTTAATTCCTTCATGGATTGATTAGTGGTTAGGTTAGGTTAGGTTGCAGTGGCAGTCCAACAAGGGAACCACGTGGGACGAGCATTGGCCCTTTGTGATACTACACTATGAAGATTGATTCTACACTGGGAGTCCTAAATTTTGCTTAACTAAAGTGTATTTAGAGTAGGGACCTTAAAGAGTACCTGACATCGTACAGGCTCGGGACCGACGGTTTAACGTCTTTCTCCGAGGGAAGACGTGTTAGATTTATTCACCTCCCGCGTGAATAAATCGAGAGCCAGGTGGGGATCGAACCCCGGATCTATCAGTTTAGAGGTGAGCACGTAACCACTGAGCTAACCTGGCCCCTAGGATTGATGACTGACTGATTTATAATATAAAACAAAAGTCCTCTGTTTTATAAAAGTGTGTGAGGATAAGAAGGGAAGCATGGACAGTGTGAATGTGAAGAATAAATCGACTGAAAGCAGACTGACGTCTAGGGATATTGGGCCCTCTCCATATCGACGGGTCGAATATAAAGAATCCATCTTATTATTTTGCTGCCGGCCGCTCCCCGCTTCTTCAGCTTATAACGCATAATAAAATTCATGGGGCTGGCCAGAGAAAGCCTTTCTTCAACATTCATGCTTACAGGCGTCGTGTGTTTTAAATGTGCTTGTTACACTTAAGCGCTAAACAACCATTCATTACTTCATTATTGCTAATTTTAAGCAGACAATACCTTTCATTTCCCACTCATGCTTTGATAGTACAAGAAATTTTCTCAGGATATTTATTTATATGTACATAATTTTGTTTCGATAGAATTATGTAATTTAATGTACTTAATATGTTTAATAGATTTCATCTTTCTAGTAGACCAACGCCAGGAAGTGTAGTCACTGGATTGCTTCTTCCCTCCTGTATTCCCTCCTACATCTGTATTATCAGTGTCACTGGTAATGTAAACTTACATTGTTACTTTACTATAAGTAAAGTATAGTGAACGAGAAAAAAATCGATCTCGAGATTTTGACGGAATTACATGTTTTGAGGTCCCATAAGTCGTTTTATGACGTTTTTTCGATGATGTCTCTGTGTGTGTGTGTGGGTGGGTGGGTGAGTGTGTTAGCATTGCTTGTTACCACGCTACAGTCCAGAATCTTTGATGGATCAAGTTGATATTTTACACAAAATTGGGCCACATAGGGAACAAGATCCCTATTGTTTGGGAAGAATTATGCATGATGGGAAAGTCACTTTTTTTGCCAAAAACCGTTTTTTAGAAAACATTTATTTCTCCTAAACTGATAACCCTAGAGTTTTGAAATTTTGACATTATCTTTGAGGTTACAAATTAAACAAACGAAAAATATATTCATAATTTTAAAACAACAGGAAATATTTTTTTTCAATAAAATGTACAAATTTTGACTTAGAATTCAGTCTCAAAGCTTATGAGAGCGATACAAGTCATACCGTTAGATGGATCAAAATGAAACTATGCCTAAAAATAGAACATTATGTAGAGGAAGAAATGAGATAATTTTTTTTTAAAATTACATTCGCCGAAGGGGTATTACAGTACGATTTCTCTTTTCAGAAAATGTTTTTTGACGCTAAACGGCTCATTAAAAAATCTTGAAAATTTGACAAAAAATGGAACAAAAAATTAGCAATTCATAAAAAAATGATCAAATTTCAATTATTGCAAAGAGCAATAAAACTATAAAAACTGTTTGTTCATCCTAGACTAAGGGATTACCTGCTATACTTGTCAAATTTTTAATATTTTATTACATTATTTACATTGACTTAGAATTTTTTTTTAGTGAATTCACCGAACTAATATAATGTTTAAAGGTATAATGAAAATGTTTAAACGATTTAAGGACTTGTATGTGATGTATGAAGAATAAAATTCTTATATGTAAAAAATCAACAACAGTAGAGCATATGCACATATAATTTCTGATCCTTTTTAAAGTATGATGGGTTTGTCTAACAAAATGTTCTAATCAATCTATATGTTGCACCATTCTACGAGTACAAAGGTTAATATCAGATGCTGATTTTTTTACTTTTATGAATAGCATTATTATTGGGTAATATTGAAGTTTTTGGAATGCATTTTTACGTCCTATAGAAGGGCTTCTATGTTTTTTTTCTAATTTCCAGTTTTTTCACTATTCTAATCTAATAGTTATACCATTATTTCTAAAAATTTCAAGCTTCTAGCTTTTAAATTTAAAATTATACAGAGAAGTTGACTTTGAGCCAGATTTAAGAACGAAAAAGTGGCTAATTACCAATATATTATTTCTCAATATACATTTATAGCAAACTTATAACAGTGTACAGCACGTGGGAAAAAATAACATTCGCTGAGACTAAATTGGTTTTTTATGATTTTTGACTAAGGGAAAGAAAATGAGTTTTTAAAAACCCTAGCATGCCATAAAATTTCCAGTACAATAATTTTATAGAAGACCAAAAATATAGCACATTATTCAGAAATAAAAAAAAATCTTTTTAAAACTGATTATTTTTAAATCATTTAAAAATAATAAATTAAATTATCCTACATCTTAAATTAAAAATTATCTGAAAGCGACAATTTTTCTTACATGTTTATGACATTTCAGACAAAAACTTTTTAATGTTTTTAAAATACTTAAAATAGTTTTAAGTTCTAAATGGGAAAATTTGACTTAATTTTTAAATGTAGAAGGAGGTCAGATAAACTATGTAAGAGATCCACTGGCTATTGGAGTAAAAGCCATGCTCTCTTGTAGGAAATTATTTCCTACAAGCAAATTTTCACTTTGGCTTTTCACAATGTTATTACTGCTGTAGTTATACTAATGATTGTATACCCATTAATTCTGTGACATGCAAAAAAGGCTTATCTATTGATAAGTGGATCAATAACTATCTGTACTACCTCAGGAATGAAAGACTAACAAACAACTCCCATTTAGACGATTATATTATGCTTAAATGAGGCATTATATATTATATACCCAAGAAGTTTGATATTAAGTTTACTTATAGTAAAGTTGAGTGTAGGCTACTCCAGATTTTTGTGACTTTAAGCAAATAAAATTAAAAAAAAAAAATCTTTCTAATTAACCTTTAAAATTAAGACGACACTTATTTTAGTACTAGACTACCCGTGACCCTTTGAGTCACTCAGAAGTTATAACAATAGGTATTGAAATTAATTCACTGAACATGATTGACACGGATAATTTTAATTGTTGTTTCTTGTTATCAAGGTACGGAAACAGATTCTTATATGGCCCAAGCTATTTATATGATATTCTTAACATGATTTAAGATATATACAAAGTAAGTATATTTAGCAAACTAAAAATCATTTGAGTGAAAAAAAGCATTTATAAATCATCAATTCAAGTTACGTATACAATAAAATATATTTAAAAAAAACTGAAATATATATAAATTCAATTTCAGGTCTCTATCTCACAAAAAATAGGTGAAAAAACTCACGAACATTATATATAGAGTCAAATAAGTTTGTATGAAATTTACGTAGTGCATGGTAGATATAGATATTACGTACTTTTAATTCATATAATCATAAAGTTGGTTGAAATACATAGTTAAATATTTTAGCTAAGGATTCAAGGCACTTAAATCTCATTTTAAAAGTCTTATCGGGCAGATATGTTTTACTGAAGCATTGATTAGAATACTATTTTATATGTAATAGTATGACAGGCAGGCTACAACGACATCAACTTAGTCGAGTGGTATGCTTTAACTTCGCTATATGCAAACATGCCATTAACCCTAAAGCTGATAATTTACCGATTATTTATATTTTAAGTGCTTAATGCTATTTTGACAGCAAAACCTGAAATAAAAGTACCAGTTACGCCTCTGAATGGAAAACTGATTCATTTAATGAATGTTTCTACTTCGACGTTATTAAAATCATAAAATACACAAATTTGATTGTACAATTAACTCAAGAATAATATTGGAGGTATTGCTAATGCTTTTTGATAGCAAACAAATATCTTCCACACTGATCAAGCCTAGCAGGGAAATAAATCCCATGGACTCTAACTGAGCGAGACTTGCTTGGATAATGGATTGCTACTTAACTTTCAATCTGATAAGATATCCAATGTTAAATCAGCTAAATTTCGTTTACTGTCTGCAGCACCGTGTACTTGGGTGTGTTAGCACTTGTTGAACATTCGCAATGCTCCTAATAAGCTAATACAAAACCACCTTAATATATTCATATTAATAATATTTATATGAATACATAGAATTTACATACGTATATAGAATGGACATAGAATGCGTATTTTGGTTTTCAATAGCTGGATGAAATATTTGTTTTTTTGTAATTCTATCTGCCTAACTGATGCCGGAGTTAACCCAGTTCAATAACAGAAAATTCTAATTGACAGTAATACTCAGATAGTTATAACGTAATTGTACCTAAACACTGATTCACTACTAGTGATGATTTAGCCATTGCTAAATAGATCCTCATCTTCAGATTAGCTAAAATCATGATTTCATGGTGAACATGAAAACCTCTTCTTAGGATCAGGGCCAGATACATCTGTTTCAATATACTTTCAATACTCATAAAGGTTATACCGGCTTAAAATATCAACACTTTTATAAATCTGTTTCAAATTTGTATATATGTCATTAAATTTGTTGAATGGATGCGTAACTGTGCCGAGTTATTATATAACAAATATAGCGAATCCAAAACTTAGAAGCAATTATAACATTCAATAATAAAAAAAAAATCTGGAGTTCCTTAACTTGACTGTATGTAAACATAACATCGAAATAACTATTTAGGTGTAGGGAAAACGAAAAAGATTAAGTCCTATGTTTAACTAAGTTTAACAGTGTCTTATAACAATTATTTCAGTTTCATAATTACTGGTACCACTTTTCTCATCAACTAATACTTAGGATTCATCCATAAGTCAACAATTTTATATTTTATGAAAATAATAAACGTTTCCAGTACCTAGATTTAAAAACTTGTTACGGTTACATTTGTCACTTTAATTATCAAAAATCTTATCTAAAAATACATTTTAACATAAAAGTGATTTTGCCATTATGTAAAATTACACCCAAACAATTAGACACTTCTAAATCATAAGGCCCATTTATGTGTAAACTATGAATTTGATCCATCAAAGATTGTGACCTGTAGCCCGGAATAAATTTTTAGATAAACGTCCACCCACCCACTCTGACACACACACAGACATCATTGACAAAGTGTCAAAAAAGAACTTTGGAGACCTCGAAACATGTACCGTCAAAAAACCTTGAGATCAGTTTTTTTCATGATCTTTAAACCTTAAAAAAGTTTAAACTTAAACTTTTTTAAAGTAAAGTAAAGTTTACTTTAAACTTAAAGTGCAAGAGTTAAACATTTAGAATATTATAACAAGAATGACAATTATTAAATTTATCAAATACATAAAGTATATA
The DNA here is from genome assembly GCA_026182355.1 of Hermatobates lingyangjiaoensis. Taxonomy (NCBI): domain Eukaryota; kingdom Metazoa; phylum Arthropoda; class Insecta; order Hemiptera; family Hermatobatidae; genus Hermatobates; species Hermatobates lingyangjiaoensis. The sequence continues at coordinate 172,428 of JAPFBL010000229.1, forward strand.
CAAATTATAAGTTTAGTTTGCATGGTCCAGAAGAACTAAATTAGTATTTTAGTCTAAAAACAATCCAGGTACAAAAATTTGAGTCAATCGAGTCATCGATAAATTGTTTGGAAGAACCGGAAATATTTTAACTGGTAAAGATATTAAAATACATATGTACAATATGTAAAACAAACGTCTTAAAATGCATAAAAAATGTATTCTAAAATACATTTCTGATCATCACTACTCATTATATAAATATAAATAAATTCCCCCCTCTCCCCCCCCCCAAATTAGGTTAAGTACACTGGACTTTAAAGTAAACTTATTATCATTATTATTGTTAAATTATAGCAATGCTCAATGAGCTATTACTTAAACAAATGTACTTGTTTTGATGTGGCTTTTCTATTTGTTAACTATGATGAAAATTGTTTACGGACGGTTTGACGAGTTGCTTTAAATGTAATTAAAAATAATTCTTTGAAAATAACAATCCCTTTTTCTTGCAAATTTATTCTAAATCTCTGTACCTTTTCATCCAAACTATTATTGCGACTAAATTATGTGATATTTGAAGATTTCGGAAGGACTAATTTAAAATTAATATCCGTTTATTAATTCTGATAATAAATGTGGATTATCTCACATTGAACTTTAATGTAACAAGATACATTATCAATTCACTGACAGTACAATCAATATTGGTATTATTTTAATGTGACTATAATTTATACGTATTATCAATCCTGAGGTTTATGAACGATTTAATCATAAATTTATATCTATCTTTATATTTATTAATATCAATTACAATTTACATTGATACATAAAAGTTATATATGTATATATATATCATAATGATTAAACCACCATAAAAATGAAAAAAAAAGACTAAGATCTTTAAACCGTAACAAGCTGTCTTCGTCAGAGTCGACAAAACACAACTTGTTTGAAATCTTGTTTTATATAAATATATATTGATATAGTTTTCCAACCACTGATTTATCAAGAACCCCTTCTATATATACAAAAATAAAGTTTATCGGGACTCGTTCAGTTCTTCAGGTTCAAATTAAACTCTCATTTATATTAGAAATAGGTAAAACCGTCATACCTCGTAAGATGGACAACGTCCGAAAGCGCTCCAACAACTCCAGGATCATCTTACGAGGTATGACGGTTTTACCTATTTCTAATATAAATCATACTAACCTCAGTGGTATTAACAATATGCATGTATTAAACTCTCATTGCCAACGTTTCGGTCTTTATTTAAAACCTTTTTCATAAGCAGAAGTATAAATTTTGAAACAGAAAAACTAGGTATGAAATTACAAATTATTTTTCTTTGTAAAATAATTTATAATGTAATACTTAGTTTTTATGTTTCAAAATTTATACTTCTGCCTATGAAAAAGGTTTTAAATAAGGACCGAAACGTTGGCAATGAGAGTTTAATTTGAACCTGAAGAACTGACCTAGTCCCGATAAACTTTTGTTTATATATTATCGAGTTCCGAATATATATATATATATATTATATTCTTTATTTTTAAGAAATCGCAATACATTTGATAGTTAACTTACAAACTCAACGATGAAAAAATAACAAAAAATTCTCACAATTATTTTAAAGAGGATAATAAATCATTATAACTATGTATTAATATAATTATTATTTTGCCTTATGGTCAGAGGAATGGTCTTTATGGCCGAATATAAAAAAAGGAATTATTATAAAGTGGTTTGTTTACTCTAAAGTTTGTTTCACCGAGATAATATTGGTTGGTTTTGGCTTTATGGAATGGTTTATAGATGTTTGGAGTAGTATAGGGTTATCTGTGAGTATCGATCATGAACTAAAAGCGGGGACTGCCACTAATTGAGGTTATAATGTTGTAGCTAGGGAGATCTCTTCAGGCCTGAATGCTAAATAAGGCAATACGTGCTGATCAAACCGTCATAAATAGCGACTCAATACTGGCAACACATGAACACCCAACACATTGTTTAATAAACTTATATCCAACTGCACCTCACTCTTATATTGACCTTACAACATTTACATTTCTGATGCAATACTGATCCAGTTATTTACTTTATTCATATATAATCTCTGACAATAATCAAAATATTCAATCAAATACAGTACGAAATATAATTCTTAAATTATTATCAAGATAATATTTTTTTTACCTGTTTTGGTATTATTTAGCGCTCCCAGCTTATTCAGCCATATCGCTGAAAACAACAAAAAAACAGACTGATGCCTTTTTTACGTGAAATCTCTTTTGCCGCATCTCGGGAGCTACAAGCTCTAGCCTAGGATAGTGTCAAACAAAACCTCCGAGATACGCCCGATGTGGACCATGCGGAGGCGAGCTTCCATGACCCTACTCGTACATCACAAAAAAAATAAAAATCTTTTTTTTTTTACCACTGTAAAACTGACTGGTGTTTTTAGTGAAATGAAGCGATTCTTAAACATAATTGAATTGGCAAAGCTGATCTGATGAATGGTCTCCATACTGAATATGTTTCCATGCTAGTATAATTTAACACTCCGTCGTCATGAATAAACGTTTATGCCTCCACTATTTGTTTTTCTCATAGCAATTAAACCTTTGTCATTGGAAAGTTATTTTCTTTTATAAGCTACATTATGATATTGTATTTACTGTACTGTATATTCTACTCTTACATGAAACAATGAATAATGAGTATTTAATGAATATTTTTCTACAGTCACTGCATTCGTTCTTTTTTATATTACACTTTAATAATCTTGTCTAATTTCATTTCATATATATTTTTTTCATAATATATTTTATATTATATATACATATATATATATATATAAATATATATATATATATATAAATGATCAAAACACAATACCAAATGGGAAAACAAGTGGTCTTCGTCCGAGTCAACAACCCAACTGGACTCTGACGAAGACCGCTGCTTACGGTTGAAAGATCTAAGTCTTCTTTTCTCATTTCATATTGTGGTTTGATCATTGATTGTTGTTTCTCGTGTTTATGTGAAATCTTTATATATCATCACTACTACTACTACTGATCAATTTTTTCTATCTATATATATTATATATATATATATATATATATATATATATATATATAATATATAATATAATATATATATATATAATAATATAACAAATGGAAAACAATATAATATCTTTCATAAATAGGTCTTCTAATATATAAACAACTCTCAGTTGGGTTTTTGACTCTGACGAAGACGCTTGTTACGGTTGAAAGATCTTAGTCTTGTTTTCCCATTTCTTATTGTGGTTTGATCATTGATTGTTGTTTCACGTGTTTATGTGAAATCTTTTTATAATATATATATATATATATATATATATATATATATATATACCATGATAAACGAAATACGGTCCGGCTGGAGAGATTACATTTAAAATAAACTGTGACACATAGAAAGAAACATAACAAAGAATCACTTTTCAATATTTTGACCGTTTCTGTTATGTTTCTTTTGTGTGTGTGTGTGTGTGTGTGTATGTTTGTGTGAGTGTCTCTCTTATTATTTAAAGTTGTCATTAATATATTTAGATTGAATTTATAAAGCGTTTAATGGATAACTAAGAGTGTACAGGATAACTCTGTATAGGTATAATGAAATCAGGATTCGGTCAATTATCTAGGTTCAAAAATCAACAAAAAACAATCGTTAAGTATTTGTGTTGGGAAAAGGTCACAGATGATTTGAGAATATATTATGTTATATGAACATATAACATATATGAATATATGGAGATATAACTTCAAATTACACAAAGCACGACACAGAAAAGAGAATAAAAAGAACACTTACAGAATTCAATATTTCGAACTGTTGTTCGTCATCAGGAGAGTAGACTAGAAGAGAGGACGAAGTGAGAGAGATCTCCCCACGTCGAAGAACGGAGCGCGAATATATGGAGATATATTCAGATATATAGTCTGTAAATTCACAGCTATTACCGGATTTGTTAATTGATCAATTTTTCCAAAAAATTGATATTAGCAGCCAAAAACAACGATATCAACACAAAACTCGAATTCAGTACTGATTTCCAGATAACACAAAGTTCACGTCCATCGATACTGTAATTGATTAAGCAGAAATTGTCAATTATCCACCTGAATTTCAAAATTGATTTGTCTGGCATGCTACCACACGTACTAACATTCAAAATTGGTGTGCTCATTATTCTTCTATGAAACATTAATCTACTACAATTCTGAATTGAAAATAGTATTTCGGCAAAAAAATTGATGAACAATATAATCGAATCTAAATTATTAAAAAAATAATTTTAAGGTGAACATTTACAGTTGCCACGTCAATTACAGCTTACGGACACACACTGTAACCATGTACCTCTTCTCTCGACTGATGAGTGGTCTCCAACTGAATATATCTCCATGGACATATGTCTGAAGAACGCTGGGAATCATCTACCTCTGGTAGACTAAACAAGAAGATGGCTACCATAGCTCCAACATCATGTGTTGGGGCTATTCACTTTGGCGAAGTTGAAGCTGATTGAGCCGGACAGGGCAATCAAAGAGCCGGTTGGCCAAAGAAGCTTCAAGATTACTTTGAAATCCGAACTGAATTTTATCAGAGTACACCACTAGCTGTGACCATTTTTCAATATATGCAGTTAAAATTCAATTATCTAATTCTGGTATCAATATCTTGAACTAAGAAGACTTTGGACACAAATGATGTGACCATTTGTTTCTTATCAATGTACCATTCCCAGAAATAACTTGAGAATTTAAAACTAACATACAAGTGGCCTTGATTATTGAGTTGAAATATTAGGTATATATAATGCTAACACAGTATTTAAGATTTTTGTCGGTCAACTTTGCTTCTGTCATTGAAGAGCCACTAAGAGCTTGTATCACATAATAATGGAATGCAATTAACACACCGCAAATTCGTCAAGTGGTGCTTCATTCTGCTCCCTTGCCACCAATTTATCTTAATCAGTCGCTGATATCAAAGCTACTAGTTTCTATGTTCAAATGAATTTTTGATTTTGGCTGACTAGCGCAGTGAGATTGTGTTTTATAATTTAATATCAATTGTGAAACCTGCATTATTTTATTAAAATTGTCCTTAATTCATGCAGTATTGTAATATCAAGCATGCCATAATAATGGTTATTCAAACAAGGCTCATTCAGCACCCATTCACACATACACACATTTAAATCATAAAACAAGATTCGCTGATATCAACACGTGAAATAGTTATCTATGTTCAAACCGCAATATGATGAATATGAAAGACTGAACTATCTTTCAACGTGAGATTGTAGTCTTCGATCAGAGTTAAATATCTAATTGTGAAACACTAGCATGCATTTTATAACATCATTCCTCAATTCATTCAGTTATTTTAATAACCCCTCACCAGCATGTTTCTGCATAATAGTGTTCAGTTGCGTTTTGACTCTGACGACAACACCGCTTGTTGCACATTGAACACATATAAGATATTTTTCAAGCTTTCATATAAACACGTGAATTACAATCACATGATCAAACACAATATGAAATGATAAAATAAACTAATATCTTATCAACGTAACAAGCATCTTCGTCAGAGTCAAAACTAACTGATAACACTAGATAGAAAATCATCATTACACTGAAATCCTTTTATTTTTATTAAACCCTCACCATAGAAATGGATAACAGCACCTAGTGTTCAGTTGCGTTTTGACTCTGATAAAGACCGCTTGTTGCTATTGAAAGATCTTTGTCTTGTTTTCCCATTTCTTATTGTGGTTTGATCATATATATATATATATATATATATATATATATATACCATTAAAAACTTCAGAAAGCCCATTCAAGGTATCTCAAAACGTGTGATTGAGTCAAAAAATCTATTGAGATGTTTGTCATGATCACTTATAGTAAAAAATAGTGCATATAAAATTCATATATTCTTTTTATGTAAAAATTTAAGTATTTAATTAAGGATAACTTCTTCGTAGTTAGTTTATTAAGTGATTTTTTTAAGATCTATAACAGCAAGCTGTTCTGTATCTAGCAAAGGTTAGGAAAAAAGGAACATTGTAAAATGCTAGAATAAAAGTAGGGATATGGCTTTGGAGAATAGGGATTCTGTCAGCGGGAGCCAGTCTAGGGCTGAAGAGATATTAAGGTCAGTGATGATGGCTTTACAGGCCATCAAGGAGGGCTTAAAGGAGATAACAGAGCTGCCACCTGCAGCCACAACTCTCCTCAGCAAACCTTATAAAAACAAATATTAACTCTTATTATACACAAGAATGTTTAAAGTCTGTCATAAAAGAAGTAAAACTCTTCTATAAACCTTACTGAGTCATCTCCTTACAATAGAGCTTAAATGGAAGCCAGTCGTGAAAGTTACTCAGACATTCCCATCTTAGAGGCTGTTATGTTCCATGTATCCATCCAATTAGCTTTATAACCACCATTTATTTTTAATAAATAAAAGGTATTTATAAATAAATGAGACAGGGTTTTTTTAAAGAGAAATTTTATGCACTTGTGGCGGGTTTCTGTTGGAGTACAGAGCTGCTCCATGATTATGCTTAGCAGCATACAAAACCTAAGTAAAAACATAAGAAGCCACAAAACAAGTTATTTAAATCTTATGTTCATATTAATACTGAAAGAGAGGTTTAAGCGAAATAAAACACTCAATTTACTCGTATCTTTGCTGGATAGACCAGGTCCTATACCACGATCGTGTTAATAACACCTGATGAAAAAATTAACAAATATTTATCTTTGTGATATAATATAATATTTCAATTAAATAATTATATAATATTTCAACTGAACTAGAAATTTCAAGAAAATAATTGTCAAACTTGGTTACAAGCCGCAAGGAAAAATAAAACCCAGATACAAATAGTTCAAAATAAATGTGCACTCCTTATGGCTGGGGCCAATAGACTAGTGGCCAATGAGGACACGAAAATCCCACCCCATCCAAACCCCCTTGTACAGAGCCTATCCCAAAGAACTCCCCAACCATATGGATGGGTCCATCATGGACGCTGTTGTTGAAATATAAAGCCAAACCCTAGACCGACAACATTTCTCGACTCAAGAAGACCAGACGACCACAAAATAATGTATACCGAATACCAAATAAAACATTACAGATTCTTACTGACTCCACAAACACAGCAGTATAAAACTTCAGTAGTAGTAAGTCCATGACCTGAAACTGCTAATTACAACGCGCACTATAGTGCGTGGAAAGAATCGTTGGTCCTTGATTGGTAGTTTTAAGCTGATTATTCGTTGATTTGATGACACTGACAATTTTTTTTACCTATTTCTGACATTTGTCAAATAAAATAAGAATATTTTGAAGTTTTTAAGGGAAAACATTGGCATAAATCTTAAATGCAGAAGGTCAGATAAACGAAATTAAATGTAACAGTTCCACTGGCCATGTAACAAATCCACTTACATGTTACAAATGGCCATGTAAGAGATGCACTGGTTATCACTTTGGCTTTACAAACGTATTATGACTGATGTGGTAATACTATCTGTGGTAATAGTAAACATATCCATTCAGAAATTTATATTATTTCTAAACTGGACATTATTTATTTTATCCTCAAGATGTTTAATATTTTGTTTACTTATATTAAGATTGAGTGTAGGCCACTCCGGATTTTGTTTAAAAGTTTTTGAGTCAACTACAAGCTACAGCGTTTTTAAAGAATGATATGATATGTGTTGCTGTGTGATTCCTAAAGTATATTGCAAAGGTTTCAATTTGGTCTTAACAGATGAGGTAGCAAGGGTTTCTAGGGATCATAGAAACCATGACAAACTGTCCTTCTTCAAGCATTGAGAAAATAGTAATGGTCGCTCACTCAAACACTTAGATCAAATAAGACCATTTACTCCTTATTAAGCTAGGTACACGATTAAAATTTTGACAAAGTTAATAGAACGAAACATATATGTTTTACTATTTAAATTTTCTGATAGAATACCTTTTACAGGTAACATTAAAGTGATCTCAAATGATATCTCAAGTGGAAGAATGTTGATATCTTGAAGCAGCTCTTGTACACTTAAAGGCCAAAAAAGTAATAAGGAAAGGTAATAATAATAACTTTGATGTCGCTGCCTCGTCACAAAGAAATAGAACAGGATGAAGCAGTGGGCTGATTCGGAAAGGTTGGATAAAAAAAAAGCCTACTCTAGCCTGGAGCTTTTTTTTGCATAATAGAAACCTACTGTCACAAAGATTCAATAAACGAATGGATTAAGAACTATTATACCTTGATCATGCAACTAGCTATTATTTGGTCTAAAAGTTCATTGTAACTGAACTTAAATTTAAAAAAAATAATTTTTTTTTTAATTTTAATTCTTATTATTTAAGAGTACAGAATGCTCTTAAATAATAAGAGTATTCTGTGAGTTGTAGTCAATTGCTTATAAAAAATTAAAGTGGTTTGGGAATTCACATCTAAAATCATTAAAAATGAAAATATTTCTTAAGAGATAATGATGAAGTCCATTAAAGTACTTAAAATCTAACATTAATTTGAAAACACAAAGAGAAGCATAACAGGTTGTTTGGATGCGCTATCCAAGGGGGGCTTTCTATTAAACTAAGCCCCCCCCCATGCTTAATAATAGAATCAGTAATAACAAAAAGTGAAATTGTTCTAGATTCATTATTTCCAGTTTTTTCTAATTGATGAAAATGAATATAATGGTGTTAAAATAAATAAATTATTAAATTCATTATTTAGGGTTATTATAATACTTCACCATACAGTCTGATTTTGCATCTACCAGACAGCCAGATTAAAATAAAACCAAAACTCATTTTATGGTCGTTGAGATTGATATTTTCTTTACTTATAGGAAAATTTAAACGTTGTCTATTCCAAATTTCTTTACCTTTTTTGAAAAATACAAATGATTGTATTCCATTGAGGTCAAAATTTCTAATAATAATTGCAACAAAAATAATGGTTTAAGGCTACTGGATCAAATAAAATAAGGATTACTAGTTTTGATTCGCATGTTTGTCCATGTGTAAGAGCATAAGTTTTAATTACAAAAGGTGCTATACTCCCATTCCTGAACACCAAAGTTACAATATAATACTAATATATACCATATTATAATACATATGATAATATTATACGTATAATAATCACGTTTTGCTAGAAATCTCTTTACACGATATCGCTTAAAAACAATGCATTCTAGATTATTTGTTGACAGTAATTATACTCACATGCATCTTATGCATTCATCAGAGAATAGGAGAATACTTCAGGATAAATATTCAAAAGACTGTTTTCAAATTACGATAAACGAAATTTTAAAAGAGATTTGTTTGCGTTGATACGAGTACAATGCAAAAACTGTAAAATCTATATATCAATATTTACTTATATTAAATTTGATGAAAATTGACTTTTTTACCCAAAATATTATTTGAAAAAACATTAAAGTTAATTGGTGATACAAAAACACTATTATAATAAATTTACTACAGTTTATGATTATGTACATGAAAGTTGTGTGGCTTCACAACAGAATTTTTACTTAAAACATATGTAAGTAAATTATATTAGTCATTAAAAATTTCTACCTCGAGATTTGGACAGATTTGCATGTTTTCAGATTTCAAAGTACCTTTTTTCAATCAGGTCTGAATGAGGTTGGGTGGTTATGAGGTCTATCTAAAAGGGTTATGGGAGCCATGTTAGCTCAGTGGTTTTCGTACTCGCCTCTGAACTGGGAGGTCTAGGGTTCGATCCCCACTTGGCCCTCGATTTATTCAAACGGGAGGTGAATAAAAGTGAGTTCGTCGTCCCTCGGAGAGGACGTTAAGCTGTCGGTCCCAAAACTGTACTCGTCAGGTACTCGTTAAATGTACAATCTACAGGTAATCTCACTGGCTCATCACTAAAATGGGTGTCGAATAATAAATGAGTCAAAATTTCCGCCCCCATAACAGCACTAAAAGGAGAAAGCCTTAAGTGTAGGAGTTGGAAAAGAAACATGCAAAACAAGTATATGACAGAAGATATATCAACGTCTAAATATATATTCCTAGTGCAAAATATATATGTATGATTGAGGTTTAACTGTAGGTAAACGGTAAATACAGTAAACTCAGTCTTACAGTCTCTAATTTTTGGTTTAAACGTAATCAGGAGAGAAAAGATAGGGACTTATTAATAACTTAATCTGTCTTCTTAAGTTTGAAACTTAATAAGAAGCAAGTTTCTGGGAATTATCGTTACATTTTTAACAACATCTGCTTACAGTAAGGACCTATATTAACAAATAATCAATATATATATATATAATATAATGTTAAATAACGCCCCATATTTGACTTTTATCTAGTATATTATATATAATTTAACGCCTCAGTTTCTGGAATTTTATCTCGTTCTCTTCAGTTTCTGAAATCTTTTCTCTTCACTAAAACTATAAAGCTTATCACCAATGTTACTAGTCGACATGTTTCGAATGTACCACATTCATCACCAGGACAATAATTAAAATAACAGTGAGTTATTCAGTTTTTATAAAGAAAGTGGATTATGGTGGGTTAAGGTAGGGTGGTTCAACCCACCTACGACCTGGCTAATCTGGGTTGGTCTGTTGGATGTTTATGGCTAGTTACTTTTCTTGTATTACGAGTATTATTGATTTATCAATTGTGATTTAAAATGGATCCTTTCTCTTGCAATAATTTTCGTGGTGCTGGTTGTCATCTCTCTGGTGAGTTTTGGCTTATGTTCTGATGCAGTATGTCAATTTGGACACCGGTGGAAAGGTGCATACATATTCTTTTGCACAATAAAGTTGTAGTTATACCTATATATGAGCTTTTACGGGCTTCGCAGCTCCCGATATTACATGAATACTCATGTAATAGTCTCTCGTCTGATGTTGAAAGAAACTTGCAAGAAAGTGCCCTAATTAAGTATAATTTTGAAAAACTAATCAATATAAGTCATGGGTTATTTAAATTAGATGAATTTTAATTCAAGGGATAGTTAAGTAAATTGGACCTGGGGGAGGTCTAGGAAATATGCGAGTATCTTTGGACATGAACTCTGACCAGATAGTTGATTCAAATAATATAGCTTAATAATTTGTTTTTTTTTCTACTTCTCTTTTAATTATTATTGAATTATAATTCTATTTAATTTTGTAGGGTATTTCTTCTTATCAAGCTATATTGTCATATTGAGTTTCCAGCTGTTTTGTTTCCTTCCTTCTCCATTAATTTTATTTTAGCTTCTCAGTTTTTACTTTGTTTACTCTCTGATGACATACATTGAAAGCCCTCAGAGCATTTATTTCTATTGTTTTCCTTTTCCATTGTGGTTTAAACTTCATTGATTGCATCACGTGTTTATTTATTGTGATTTTTCTGCATACATGATTGGTTTCTTTTGACTCCATGACGCTTGGAGTATTCTTCCTGATCAAACTGCCTTTTAAAGGGCTTTGGTAATAAGTTATCAGTTATAATGCATTTAACATTGCTTTTTAATACACATTCATCATTCTTATATTCATCCATATACTGGTTCTTGTAGTATAGTTTGTGATTTGTGACTGTTATTAGGCTCACATTGACAGGGATGAACTATTCTCCAGGTAGCATTTTAGAATATAGTCAAAATATTTTTGAATAACCATTGTTAATTAGCTGGGTTAAAGAAATATTCCAGTTAAAAAGGTCCCAGGATAAAGTGGTCTTATAGGTTCTGTGAATCAGGGATCTGATAGTGAAGTCTTCATACCGTTGAGGTCATTCACTCTTCGCATTTAGGTAAGTTGCTGTGTTGGTTGGTTTTCTATAGATAGAAGTTTGCAGTACGTTATTTTGTTGGTTGATATTAACTTCAAGGAAGTTTTTTTTCTTTTCTATTTCTGTTTCTATTGTCAATTTCAGGTAGGAGTTGTTTTCAAATGCTCATTTTTGGTTTATTAATTGTACACAACTTGCTACAAAAAAGCAATCATGTACAAATCAACGCTAGATAGAAGGCTTTAATTCAGAACTGATGTTTAAGATTTATTTTCAACGTAGCACATATAATAGTTTGCTAATGTGACTCCTAGGGGCGAACCCATGGCCACTTCGTCTATTTCAAGGTACATCAAACCATCTATGTGCGTGAAGGGACTTCTTCTCGTACATGCTCGCAGAAAATTTTCCATATCCTTCCTGCTGATGGATGCAGGTGCCATGTTTCTCTGATTTAAGTAGTGGCAGTCACAAGTAATTTTAATCGTCTCTTCTACTAGAACATATATAAATAATGATTCAAGATCGAGAGATCCGACAGATCCTTCTGGGTTTATAGTTTTCACTACGTCAAGGAAATCATCAGTTGATTTTAAAAAATAATTCGCTGGCATATATAGAGTGATGGGTTTATTTAGTTGTCTGGCTACAGCGTAGGTGGGCGTGGTAACCTGCGAGATTATAGGGCACAGTAGATATCCTGTTTTATGTAGCTTAACTGTGCCATAAATATATCCTGGAGTGCATATATATAAAGATTTCACGTAGACATGTGAAATAGCAATCAATGATCAAACCACAATATGAAATCGGAAAACAAGACTAACATGTTTCAACCGTAACAAGCGGTCGTCATTAGAGTCAAAAACCCAACTGATCAGTATATATATATATATATATATATATATAAATATATATTATAATATTATATATTATTTAATATATTATATATATTTAAATATTATATATAATATATTATATATATATATATTTATATATATATATATATATATATATATATATATATATATATAAACTAGAATTTAAAAAGAACACATCGAAAGGAAATCACTGAACTCACTACTATATTTCAATGTCCTCGTCTTCAGGAAAAGAAGTGAATCGCTCCAAAGGCTGATAACGACCATATATATATATATATATATATATATATATATATATATATATATATATATATATATAACTTAAGTTATAATTTATAAATTTACTTTACTAGTTGTACATTATATTTTGACGCAAGTATATGGAACTCAAGTTTATTAAAAGTATTGTTATCTTCTCTTTACAAAGATTCGTAATTGAATTTCAAAATTTTTTTCTAGTAATATGTTAATTATTTGTCAAAGATATGCTTCAGAAAAACAAGAGGCTTTTAAATGAAAATCATTACTTATATTATGTATTATTGATTAAATCCATCCGAGATGAGGACTCGCTGGATAAATTACCGAGAAAGCCTACCAGTGTGAAGCCTTCTTGATTGTGGCTGTTTAATTAGCCGAAATGTAAATCTAACCGAGTAATTATAGTGAACCTAGCATCCAAACCACCTCCTGCTGCCTTACTGCATTCTGCCCAAACTTTGCTTACTTATTTGCAATTTATTAGGCAATTATTATTTGCAGTAAACTGCAGTTCAAGATGCTTTGTTGATGCATCTTACAACTTGTTCCATTAGATAGAAGGTTAATGGAAAGCACAACTTGCTGGCGGTAGTCTGAGTGGTATATAGAACGAATTCATAGATAAGGCACATCCCGTACATACTCAGTAATTGAATATTACGATACATGTGTACCGGTGTATATTACTTCACAGTAATAGTTTTTATCCCCAATACAGTGATATTCTATTTATAATATAATCAAACTTTTACTCATAATTAATTTACCTATCTTTCAACAAAGTATAAAGCTTGATGCATGACCTCAAAAGCAGGACCAACAAGCATTCGTCTTCATGTAATGACAAAGTCATCTGCAAGTCCTTGCGTATCATAACCTTGATTATTTCGTGTACCAAGAATGTCTCCACACATGTAACCTGTGTTGACCTTTATACGCACCAAGCCATATTTCAGGCCATATCGTTTCCACACATGTAACCACCACAAGTGCAATGCCACACCACCCAAGCATAGAATTTAATGGTCAACATTTCAGTTGTGGTAGATGCCACAATTTATTCTTACGCATAAATATAGCAATCCATTCTATAGTTTCAGGATTACTATATATATATATATATATATATATATGTATATATATTCAAATACTTAGGTAACAGTTCTTCGTTAATACATGTGAGATTGAATTTACTGCCTATTGTTTTTTAATTAATTTCTTGGATAACTTTTCCAAATCCCTTAAGAGTCTTTTAAATTCACCATGAACTAGGTACATCAACTCACCATTTTTTGGTGACATAAAAAAAATGGTGAGTTGATGTACCTAGTTCATGGTGAATTTAAAAGACTCTTAAGGGATTTGTAAAAGTTATCCAAGAAATTAATTAAAAAACAATAGCCAGTAAATTCCATCTCACATATATATATATATATATATATTTGTAAAATTTTAGAGCAACACTTCATTTAGACATATTTCGTTGAATAGTTGACCTTATTTCGCGGAAGTCATTTTTTTAGAAAACAAAAAAAAAACAAAATAATTAGAAAAGAAAATAACTTCAATCGGTTACAAATTGCAGAAACAATAATAATTAAACCAAATAAACGTACAATAAATATTCAAATAGGTAGCAGCGAGAGAGCGCTCAAATTATATGTCTCTGATAACACCAGGAGAGCCCTACTGCCCACTCCTTGAACTTTTTTTTTAATGCTGCTGTAAGCTTGATCTTAATTCCAAACTTTAGCACCCTATAAATTAATAGTTTACAAAAAAAAAATCAAAATAACATCACATTTTGGAAATAATGTGATCTATCATTTATGCAGTATTAACAAAACAAAAAAAATTGGAATACTTACAATCTTCGGCCAAATTGTAGTAGAATCAGAATTTGAAAAATAGTATAGCCTGTAGTGTGCCCTGAAACAACCACATATACATATACATCATAAAAAGCTTTCACATAAACACGTGAAATAACAATCAATGATCAAACCACATAAAGAAATGGGAAAACAAGACTAAAGACTAGTCTTGTTTTCCCATTTCTTATTGCGGTTTGATCATTTATATATACATCATGAGAAAAAAAAAAGAAAAAAATGTACTTTGGTGACATCAAAAAAAAAGCACATCCGTCAAAATGTTGACTTGTTTTTTTTCTCTCTAACAAACATTATGTTAGAGATAAGATTGATTATGGTTAAATGTATATAATAAAGTGGAGTATACGCCAATATAGATTTTGTCTTATTTCAATTACGATTACATCTCATTTATTTAAGTATTATGATAAAATTCTGTTTAAATGAATAAGATAGAATTTTCGGTAATCTTTTGTTTTATATAATATTCAGAGAAAGTAAATCATAATGGATGAGTGAAATGGGAATCTTTTAATTTCAAGTCTGAAGCAAAACCCTGTGAATAGAAGAAACAAGCTTCTCTTGTTGCAACTAACAATGCACTCGATTCCATAAATCTTGCTCTTTTTGCTTCTTAACGTTTTTTGATTTTCTACTAAATCATCAAACTTGCGATTCTGTTATTTCATAAAAGCAGAAATATAAATCTTCTTAAAATAAACGTTTTATTTACCCGTTCTTTGTACAAAGTTAATAGAATAATTTTTAAAAATGTGATTGTTTTTGGAATAAATTTATAAAAATTTAGTGTTACATTTCATTAAAGTACATTTGAGATTGATTTTTTTGTTAAATGATATTGAAGAAATGTTTCATGTGCCATGCGTAACTCCAAACGCTCTCAAGTATGATGGACACAGTGCGATTATATCATCATATTGTCTGAAGCATCGCATTTGACTCAGAAATGGCTTAACCTCAGTCATTTTCCCTTTCCTATCATCTTTTACATAACTTTTTGTATATTGTTCATGACTTCTTCACTCATTTGTCATCTTATCAGTGCTTACATAAAACTTATCATGTTGTGTGAGCAAATCACACCTAGTTAGTTGATTTCTTTGCTAAGTGGCATGGTTATTGTTAGTCATCAAGATTTAAAGTTTAGATCTTGATAACGATTCTATTTCAATAGTCTTTCTTCAAACTTTATCTGCTCTTCTAAAAAGATTTTGTTTTGTGGTTCCCATTTAACTGATACAGAAATAACAAGAACAACATATGAATATCGCAAATGAGGTTATGTGCATAAAACAATATATAGATCAATTTAATCATATAAATTACATCACTTACAATTAATTTGATTATTTGTCTTGAGGTTGGTTAATTTCAGAAGAAATTTCTGTGAATTTCCTCCTGTACCCTTAATGTGATGGCACACTCTTTCAATTTCAACACAAAACAAATAGATTCTGGATCTTTTGTGGCTTACCAAATAGTCTAATATGACTGGTTTGAGTATTTCAGAAATTACCAACTTTTCTGTGATAAACAATACTTTTTTTTTAAATACATGCTTATTGTTATTGCCACAGAGGTTAGTAAATAAGATATTATTTACCTCCTCTATCGCTGGTGGAATCGCCCGACCGGTTTCGTAAAGGCTGCATTATCAATAGGACTAAACTTATGTCCTAAAAAAGAATTAAAAAAATAAATTTTATAATTTTAAAGTATCGGTTCTAAATATTAAGCAAACTAGAATTGCTTAACATTAACGAATTAAATGAACATTAATAGATTTTATATTTAACCCATCTTCATCTGCCGGATGTATGGATATTATAATACTAAGTTTAAAATCAAAGTACTAAATTGTTTTATTTTAATTCAACTACCCAATCCTATTAGTGATAGCAATAATTTAAGCAATATTATAGCAAAATTTTAAACGTACCCACTCATGGAACATAAAATTAGTTTTTTTTCCATATTTTGTCTCCTTAAATAAGTAATATTGCGGTTTCGCAATGGCTGCATCATCAATGAGACTAAACTTATGTGCTAGAAAAGAAAGAAACAAATAAATTTATTTTAAAATAGATATTTGAATGCTTGACATCTGCAGCTTAAGTTTAGTCCAATTAATTTGTTTTTTAATTTGAAGAATTTAATGACTTGTATATGCGTTCTCTGTAATAACTGAAAAAAACAAAAGTTAATTAATATTTACTATCCTTCTTGAACCTTACTGAAAACTAATAATTTATTATTTAGTTTGATTAAATAATATTAGTTATAATAAATAAGCAACACTGCTGTCCTTATCACAATCACAAGTAACTTCAACAAAACATACACCACAATGGTACCAACGAATTATTTTTTTTTTAATAAAAGTAATGAAAAAGCATCTAAAAGTACTGAATGAACACTCATTCGAAAATATCAAATTAATATTGACTATGCACAAAGGAATATAAAATGAACTGGAAGATACCAGCAGAAAGTCACATATCCAATACTGAACATATTCAGAGCAGCGGTGTTTTTCAGAGCTATTGTCATCCTTTTATAAAAATGCTAAAATTAAAACATTGCAAAACGATTTCCACAGTAGGCGTAGACATTTAGCACTTTTTATCAGAGGAACTTGCTACACTAACTCTACCGCAATTCAACTTTACGAAACGTTACAAGCATATAATGCTGATTCAGTTTAATTTATGAAGTTTAGTGACGTTTAGTGAAGTTTAGTGAATTGATTAATATTTATTATTTCATTATTAAAAGCTAATATATTTCTTATATTAAAATAAAATAAACATAAAATTTTATATTAAATTTTTTTTTATTTTTTACAGTAAAACAAATATATGTAAAGTATGACAAAAATAAAACGAAACACGATCCAAACTGGACACAATACAAGTTCAAAATTCAAGAAGAGTAACACACAGAGTAAGGAAACACACTTACAGACTCAAATTTTCGGTTAATCCGTCTTCAGGAGAAAAGAGAAAGGGAGACCAAGCACGTTGTAGACGCAACGGCAAGTAACAGTAACTTGGTCTCCCTTTCTATTTTCTCCTGAAGACGGGTTAACCGAAAATTTGAGTCTCTAAGTGTGTTTCCTTACTCTGTGTGTTACTCTTCTTGAATTTTGAACTCTTATATAGTATATAACCTTGAAAAGTCAGTAAAATACTTCCATATCAAGCTGTCAAATTAAACGGAACATTTAAGTTTAAAGAAAATGTTATCAAGATTTGAAAGTATTAGAAACGTCTTGTGTCTTTTGTCAGGCTTAAAGAGAAGGGATTTGTTTTAATTTGCATTTGGTTTCCCTTAACTCAGAACTTTGCACCGTCTTGTACCCCCCTCTCTCCACGACAAGCCGACTGACACTCTAAATGTCCTCCATAATTGTTTCCCTTTATTTGAGTTGCCAGTCAGATCCCATAATAAAATGTTTCACTAATCTTTTCATATGTACTGCACTAGAACACATCTGCGTTCTTTGTGTACGCAAGAATTAAATTTGTATTTTATTTCAAAGTTCATATATTTTAAAATAACCATTTTAACGAGTTCATAATTATAATATCTGTTGTAGATACATAGCAGCAGTTGTACATCAATAATTTTATTTTTAAAAATTTCTTATTCTCCTTTTAAAGTTTGGATTTTATTAAAAGAACTAAAAATCAGAGTGATTGAATTTTATTAATGTAGAAATATTGAGCTGACAGGGATACAGGGTTGTGTGAAGTCTGCGAGAGTTGCATTCATTGTGGAAGAAATGCCAAGTCAAATGAATATATTATACTGCTCGGGGCAAGTATAAATCAATCAGTGCCTGCAAACATTGGAACTGTTTGAAACACGTTTAAAACTCCTACAGAAATATTTTCCTTTGTTTCTACTATAATAAACTATTGTTTAATATAGTAAAATGAAAATATTTGAAATATAGTTTAGTAGTCACCTTCACTAAAACACATACATATAGTTTTCAACATTTCCAAACAAACTATATTCCTGACAATTTTATTAGTACTTAGTGAATAATGACGTAAGTATTGTTGTATTAAGTACTATATAAGTATCATTTACCATTCGGAATGGTTTTCAACATGGTGTGAACATGAAAAATAAGAGTTCATGCTTGGTATTTTGCATTAGAATAAGAACTAGCAGGATTTCTAAGAACAAGAAGTTGATGCCTTTATTTAAAGGCCTCAATAGCTTGTTTTTATACCAAAGATCTGACAGGAAACACGACATAACTTTACTTTGCCCTATAGTCTACTGGCAGTCCTTTCGATGCCACGAGCATTAACAACAAATAATCATAATAATTAATTTGACAGCCCTTTTGGCTTAAGGTACTGCAGTATCTTTTTAGCCATTTCTAATTTTAGAGTGTCGGTTCTAAAATGTATGTTCCATGGTTGGGTATGTTTAAAATTTTGCTATAATATTGCTTAAAGTATTGCTATCATTATTAGGATTGAGATAGTTGAATTAAAATAAAACAATTTAGTAATTTTATTTTAAACTTAGTATTATAATAATTATACTTCTGGCAGGTGAAGATAGGTAATAAATTTAAGAAAATAAATGAAATGAAAATTAATAGATTTCATATTTGACCCATCTTCACCTGCCGGATGTATGGATATTATAATGCTTAGTTTAAAATCAAATTACTAAATTGTTTTATTTTAATGCAACTATCTCACTCCTGTTAATGATAGCAATAATTTAAGCAATATTATAGCAAAATTTTAAACATACCCACCCATGGAACATAAAATTCGTTTTTTTTTTGCCATACGTTGTCTCCTTAAATAAGTAATATTTAAGATAATATTATTAACCGTCATCCCTCGTCTATCCCTGGTGAAGTCGCCCGACCGGTTTCACAATGGCTGCATCATCAATGGAACTAAACTTATGTCCTAGAAAAGAATTAAACAAATAAATTTATTTTAAATAGATATTTAGATGCGTGATTTCTACAGCTTAAGTTTAGTCCAATTGATTTGTTTTTTAAATTGAGGAAATTAACGACTTGTATATGCGTTCTCTGTAATGTCTAAAAAAACAAAAGTTAATTAATATTTACTATCTTTATTCGACCTTACGGATAACCTAATAATTTATTATTTAGTTTGATTAAATAATATTAGTTATAATAAATAAGCAACACTTCTGTCTTATGACAATCACGAGTAACTTCAACAAAAACATGCACTACAATGGTACAAAGATGATGAACAATGATGATACCATTGATGATGCAGCCATTGCGAAACCGATCGGACGACTTCACCAGCAATAGACGAGGTATGACGGCTAATAATAATATCTTATTTACTAACCTCTGTGCCACCAACAATATGCATGTATTTAAGTAATATTTTGTAAAATGTTTTGAAAACCCCATTCGTATTTGAACGATTACACTACAAATAACAATAGAGATGTTAATTTATTGACACAAGAAGGGCAGATTAAAGTTATCATCTAGTTTGGCATATACTACCATAATGAATCAATAATAGATTCCAGTATCCCAAATCTATGAAGGCACTAAGAATAGAAGTGTCAACTTGTAAAATTGCATTTGAATCGTAAAATTGTGAGACAGATGGATTTGTTCCAACATTTTCGCTACATAAAAATGAAAAAAGCGTTGAGCAAAGTTCAAACTATTTCTCTGTGTAATATGCAAAAGACTGGAAAGTGGACTCGTTTTATGCACTATGTTTTATCATACATTTACGACTAAAGATCAGCACGTATGAAACGTATTGATTCGTAAAATACAGCTTGTTCACTCAATAATATACGAGTATGTAGGATAGCATTTATATGTTCAAATAAACAACCGCATATGTCAAACATATTTATAATTAGTTTACTACTGTTGTAAACATTATTATACAAAAGGCATTCTACGTGGAAATGTTTTACTTCTCTATTGCATTGTCCGAATTTGGATACAACTTGAACATATTTTTTTCATTACAAAATTACTTTAAATAATTTTATAGTTTTAAAATTAATTGTTGTTATATTTTTGATAAACAAAATTCTTCCTTGAATAAATAAATGACTCAGGTAGACGACCAATACTTTAAGCAAACCATCATTTCTGCAGACTTTTTCATAAGTTTTCACGCCATGAAGTATAATTACTGGATTATTTCTTCCCTCCTGCCTCCACTTGCAAATGTATGTATTTCTTTCATCATTGTCACTGGGAATGTTACATTTACATTGTCCGACTATGTGAAATGAAAATAAAAAAAAAACTTTGTCATAACATCCTACTTTTGTTTAGAAGCCACATAAAAGTTTTAAGGTTACTTCTACATTATTTTTCAAAAAATATATATACGAAAAGACAAGGTGTGATATAACGCGCTTATTTTATGAAATGATTTTGTTAAAACAATTTACAGCTTATCTTCTTGTAAGGAGCTGTTTGTATTTAACTTTCCTTTTCATAAAAAAAGAGTCAATATAAATTGCAATATAAAAAAAAATCAAACTCAACCTCTTAAAAATTTCTAATTTTGCTCTAATGTCATTAAACTTTCTCGAAAGTTGTGACATGGATCTTGTCAAAATACCTTTGTGTTCAATCATAAGTCAAGATTTTATATTTTATCTTACAAAACTGATTTTCTTTGTTATTAATAGAGCCAGCTACTTTTTCCACTTAATGATGCTGGAAGCTTTATATTAATTCAAGGATCTCAACACTGTAGACTAATTAGTTTTAAGAACTGTTGTTTCAATCATATTTTGACAAAAAAAAATTTTGTTTACGATGAAATATTTCCCAAACACAATATTGGATAACTACCCTGCAAGAGCTTTTTTGGGGGGGGGGACTATGAATGTTATCCACTCAGTGGTTTGACCTGTAGCTTGCCTATATTTTTTTTGGATTCACACCCACCCATCCACAAGACACACACATTTCATTTATGATGTGAACTTTATGTACAAACCCTCCTTAACCTTCATTATTTTCAAACACATTTAATACTTCTCTGGCAGCCTACACCTGAAGTGAATATAAAAATTATTTTAACTTAACTTAAAACTCTTATGCTATCTACTATTAAATTCTATTGATCCCTAATCTTGCTGTTGACTGATAAAAAATTTACACAATGTTCTTGTTAATCTTTAATAACTTTTCTATAAAGTTTTTGCAAACTTTTAAAAATGACTAAACCTCAAAAGTTTTTGATTGAATCCTAGATTTATTATTAAAGCAGTTATACTGGTCCTCATATTTTATTTGTTCACTTCTTTTACTTGCAATAGAAAGTTGAAAAGAGAAATGCTGCAGGTGAAAGAAACTGCTTGCAAGTTTTTAGCAATTGGCATGATGAAATTAAGCCTTTATTATTAGCTGAGTCGCGCTTAACATGTCGGGGCGCTTTATCAAATGTTGTGTTGTATCAAAAGCTATCCCGTTGACTAAAACCAGTTGCATCAAGTTTTTACTTTACTATAAGTATATTGATAAAAAAAATTCCATCTCGAAATTTTAACGGAATTACATGTTTTGAAGTCCCAAAAGACGTCATATAGAGTTTTTTAGATGATTTCTGTGTGTTTGTGGGTGTGTGGGTGAGTGTGCATCCAAAGTTTGTTATCACGCTATGGTTCAGAATCTTTGAAGGATCAAATTGACATTTTTTCACTAAAAGTCGTTTTATGAAACTTTTTTTGATGATGTCTGTGTGTGTGAGTGGGCGAATGTGTATCTTTGTAAAAACAAAGCGGTTTTTATTCACCAGATAGTGATGAGAAATTGGACATTGCTAAACTAATTTTGAATTAGAAACCATGAATCTCAAAGTCTTCAGTTTGGCCTAACTTATGACAACATGTGTATTAACTGTTCAGGATTTCTTCATTGAATCCTATAAGCGGTTTTGAAATGTTAAAATTTTGTCCTGTAACTTTGACTTTACGTTTATTTAGTTGATTTACTCTTTTCATTAACCCTTAGATACCGCACTATCATACTATTTCACACACTCCACTGTGGTTGCATCACAGTAATCTTGAAGACAAGTGTCAAAACATAGTTCTAATGTGTAATTTTTTTCAGAACGAATATTTCTTTTATGTCCGTGAACAATGTAACTGATAAATGTTTTTTTTTTACTTTTAGTCATTTATTTATACTGACTTTCAAAGTTCTATCTAAACATTTTTAATGAAAAAGTTAACGAACAATTTTTTCAGAACTTATAAGGACTGTTTCAGCTGATTTTATACCTCATTTTAGACTATTTAGAGCCCAGACTCTACTCGTACAAGTATACCTCATACTTTTCAAGTAATAACCAGGTCACTTGTATGAGCATCTGAATGGAAACCATGATTAATGACCACAATAAGGAAATGACTCTTATATGGGGACATCCCATAGTTAGTGATCAGAAATTTATTGCTTGTATTTCCCATACTTACATGATCCAAAAAACTTTCTATTTTTTTACACCAAACAGCCAACTATAGAAAAATAAAACTTTTCTGAAAATGCATCCAAACATTAGAAATATATGAGAAAAAACAAGTTTTAATTACCACAAATATCAATAAAGCTATAAAAACTGAAAACTTAACTTGTACTAAGTATAACCAACTGGACTTGTTGGGTTTATTCATGTAGCCTAAATATTAGTTAAACCAGATGCGAAAACCTGGATAAAGAAGAAAACAGCAAAATAAGAGTGGATAGCTATAATAAAAGGAAAAGTCATTAAATTAATTATCATTTTTGCAGAGTTTTTTTTGTTCTTTTTTTTTTTGCAAAGAGGAATTGATATTACTTCTACACAATGGCTACAGTAAAATAAACCCAAAACTCAAATAAGTTTCAACTAATTTGATATTATGTCTACTTATAGTAAAGTTGAGTGGAGGCCAATGGAGAATGTCTATAAAGCCGTGAATGTATTTTAAAGCAGTTTTGTATCTTGAGTCATATGGAGATAGATTACGTTTATGTATGAGCGAAATATATAGTTCATCAAGAATTATAAATTGATAAGCTTAATGTTATCTCTTTATGTTAGAATAGTTCATAATACGTTCTATAATTAAATTAAAATCTGTTTTATTTGATATAAATATTAAATGTTGGTTTGATTATTGATTATGAAATATTAGAGTAAATATAATTGATTATTACTGCATTGATTGAGAGTTTACAAGAATAAACGGAAATTTAAATGAAGGATCAAAACACAATATGAAATGATCTATTGCTTTGGGTAAGTGAAGGTTTTGTCTGTCTGGATTCGATTTCATGTTGCTTAGTCAGAGTAGAAAATTGTTATAAGATAGTTGAATTTATACATGCTATGTTCAATAGAAGCGACCAGTTAAAAGAAATATACTTCAGAGAATGATTGTTAATGTTTTGTTATTCTGTGTACAAGTTTTACGAGTCGCAGGTAAAAAGTCTGGTTAAATAAATAATGCAGTTCTAATGTAGTGCAATCAGTTATTATGTTAATAAGAAACAGATGTACCCTATACCCCCACCCATGTCCATTCCATTTCCAGTCAGTCTTATTCAGAAGCACTCATCCTTAGGTTCGTACTTTCTGCCTTATTATATTTTATATTAATTTTTGTACTTATTTACTTTGTAATATAGATAACTCTCTGGTGTCATTGTACTTTTTAGTTAATGCCTGAGGAAGAACACTACGTGTTCGAAACGCGTTGTTTATATCATTAAAATTTTTATATGTGGAGACCATTTCATTAGATTTTTACCCTACCATGAATAATGTAGTGTTTTTATATTAAGGACTAAACATTAGAACCAAAATGTTGCCTAAAGAAACATACATAAAGTTAAAAATGTTTGACAGAATTCTGATTGATATTGCTGCTTGAGTGGGAATATCAAGTTAAAACATTATTTTAATGTAAGTGAATTAAATGCTGAAGCCAAATCTAGTCGAGTGGCCACTGCGAGGAGGTGCAGAGCAAGGCTTGTTGCTGCTGCTCGGACCACTTAGTCAATATTTGTAGGAGCGAGAGGAGTTGGCCTCAAAATGAAAAATAGCACCAACATGAGTGCTTCTCCGGCTGAAGCACTCGACAGTTCATTCCAAGAGCTCTTCGAAATGTCCTGCGAAATTCTGTTAAATAAACTTTACAGAGCACAATCTAACTATTGCAACCCTCAAGTGATTCCAAAATGGACTGAAATAATTCACAAAAAAGAAAATACTGTATTAAAAGAATAAATCCTAACTCAAAAAATTGGAATTCAATTATTCATCTATTTATATATCAAGACACTATTAAATATAATTAAATGAGTATTTGTAAAAATGAGGATGTTGTTATATTTTAATTAACTGAATTTTAATAAACAAACATAAAATCCCATGTTTGCTAATAGTTAACACGAAAATTTTTAAAATGGTTAACAAAATTAATAGTTAATAAAATTATAAAATAGTTAACACCTAGACATCTTAAAACATAAGAAATCATAATCAGAAATACATTTCCTTATCATTCCATTTGTTTAAAATCCTTTTTTTTATCCTTTTTTAAAAAACCTATATATATATATATATAAACTCAAAAATTGTTATTGACCTCTTCTATTCTATTCACTGTTTTGTTATTGAGGGCTAGGTCAAATAAAAGAAAATAAACTCCTTTCTAGGCCGACGTTTCGATGTATTTGTACATCATCTTCAGGGCTAAAATTAGAGTAAGACTATAATACATTTATCAAAACAATCTATGTGAGGTGTAGATTAGCCCTGAAGATGAAACGTCGGCCTAGAAAGTAGTTTATTTTCTTTTATTTGACCTAGCCCTCAATAACAAAACAGTGAATATATATATTATATATATATATGCTTTTAAAAATTGAATGTCTGTTTCCACGAAATTTGTTCTTTAATTCAGAGCTCAACTTAAAAATTAAATCACCATAATTTTTTAATTTATTATTGGACATGTTTCCGTGTTACATCCACCATCTTCAGAAAAAAAACACAATTAAAACTACACTTAACAAATTAATCTAATACTTAAAATCACATTGCAAAAATAAACAATAAATGAACAGGTTAATAAAAGGCTACATAACCAGGTTTGGGGTTTAATTTTTAAGTTGAGCTCTGAATTAAAGAAAAAATTTCGTAATTTGGAAAAATGTAAGACGAAATTGAACCAAGTAGAAACCGACATCCAGTTTTTAAAAGCATGCATTGAAGAAGGACTGCTCCCAACATTTACATATATATATTATTAATAATAAAATGAATTAAGATATTAATTAAAATATGTTATTCTTTAAAATATTAAAGAATAAAATTCAAGGGCACCACACAGGGTTTCTTTGGCGGCCGGATGTGGCCCGCGGGCCATAGTTTGGAGAGCCAACCAAAAACCAACGACCAACGAATATATCCGCTCACTATAGTGCACGTCGTAACTAGCAGTTCCAGACCAAAGGCCTTCTACTGCTTGCTTACTGTGCTACTATAACTTGTAATGTCAGTAATTCATGTCAGATATAAGTTCGTCTGTGCAGTAAAGATGTCGTATTCGCGGTCATGTGGTCTTGTTGAGGTCATGGTTTTCAAAGTTTTTAGTCATCAGTTGGAAAAGTAGTCAGATAGTCAGTGGATGAAGTAATTGTTCAGTGAGGTTGAGGAAGGTTGGTGGCAGGATTTAGAGTTTGTACCAGGAGGTTTGGATGAGTAGATAGTTTGTTGTCTTCATTGGTAGTAAGTCGAGTGATGTAACTATCTATGGATTCCATTTTGATTGGAGAGCCCTGGTCTAGGTAGGAGTTCCTCTAATCTGACTTCAACAGCTTTTTATACCTCTCAAAGACTTATCTAGTGTTATTAATAAAGAGATCATCAAGTTTAAACCCTTAGGATGTCATCAAACATATTGTATTGAAAATTGATATAAGACTTATCTTAGACTCCATTCTGATAATAAATGTCAAAGTCATGGTAAAGTCTAACAAGTACAGCTGGTTGTCTGTAATTCTAGGTTCTCATTTCACTTTTTTAGAGTCATTTATTCATTTACAGTAATCAAAATGTCTTGCCATTTTTTTTTTGTTAATATTTTTAAGTCAATTTTTGTCTAATAATATACTTTCCACGTTTATTAATTTAGCATGGTAAAAGGGTTATTGTATTTAAAATGCATATACTATGCCACAACGCACTTCTCTGACCAAAAACATTGTATTCACCCAGTCCACTTTCTTAGAGTGCTATATTGGGATATAATTTCTGCAATGGAAGTGACATGTATCTTGTGATAAACATTAAGAATAAAATAGAAGTCAAAATATTTGCACTTTCATTTAAAGAACAACCATCTGGTTGTTTTTAAAATCTGAGATTTTACTTTTGTTGTTTGATTGCAGTTTCATTACAATCCCAACATTTATCGCACTAACATTAGTGTTTTACGAGAACTACAATATTGTACACACCGACTCATACTCACACGGCATTCACACACACACACAAACACACGCACACACACACACACACACACACACACACACACACACACACACACACACACACACACACAACAACACACACACAACACACACAACACAACACACACCACAA
>JAPFBL010000229.1:202500-220000 GCA_026182355.1 Hermatobates lingyangjiaoensis
AAGAGTTGAAAGTCCGAGAAATTCAAGAAAGGCCAAGTGACATGTTAAATTAAAATCGATGACTCATGCTTAGTCATTGCTATAAATAGATTAAAAGCAGTACAAGTTAATATAAAGAGAAGGTCAAAGGTCAATAATGAACAAGAAACAAGCGGTTAGAATAAAAGAGTTGAAAGGTCAACGGTATAACTGGACTAATAGACAATAAATAGATTAAGAAAATTAATAATAATAATAATAATAATAATAATAATAATGTTAATAATAATTAATAATAATAATAATTAAGATTAATAGTAAACTAGAAAAGATATATTAAATAAAGAGTTGAAAGAGAGTAAGAATTAATAGGGAAGGTATAGTTAGTTAGAAAAAGAAAGAAAAGTTTATATATATATATATTGGGTTTTAATTGGATAACTGTAGGATAGGTTACACTCATGTAACACAAGAATAATTATGTGTACAATTATTAAATTATAATATTATATGTTAAAGTTTATATATAATTTAATCTATATCAATATATTATGTTGTATTATTGTAAATAATATGTCAATAATTATAATTAGTTTATGTGTTTTCTAGTAGAACTGAAAATGTGGCCACATGAGGGCCTTACAGGGCTGTTCTATCACTCCAATTTTTGGGTTTAGTTGGGGATGCCTTCTTGATATTGTAAATGAATATTAAGATAAGCAAGGATATAATCTAGTTATTTTACGAAATGAATGTTTGATTGTACTATTTTTGGGATTATGCCGCATAATCTCCAAATTCCTGAAAGATATGTATAATAGAAGAGCTATATATAAATGCAGCTAGACCTGATCTTATAACTTTCTCAAAAATAAATGCAGTATTCATTGAAAACTTCTTCATTACAAAGTATTGAATTAGAGCACACAGTGGTATGATAATTACCTTGGAGTTTTATTTGATGAAATACTAAACTGGATATGTGGCCACATTTTCAGTTCTGCTAGAAAATACTTAAACTAATTATAATTATTGACATTTTATTTTCTATAATACAGCATAATACATTAGTATAGATTAGACTATATATAAAATTTAATATATAAGATTATAATATAATAATTATACATACAATTATTCTTGCGTTACGTGGGTGTACTATCCTATCCTAGACTCACATTTTTCTATGTCGTAAGTCAATTATTTCGAGTTTCTTATAAAATTGATAGAGTTAAAGTAAAAAAAAATGAATTGTTAAATTGGTTACCTATGAATTTGATAATAATTTACTTGAGAGTTTGTTATTACAAGGTTGATACATTACAATCACACCAAAACTGAATTGATTGTGGAGTATGTTTGCTTACAGCAGTTCGGCGATAGGCCACTGCATGTTTGATGGTTACTCGTTGTGAAATGTGAGAACACTTACACGTTCGCTTCCCAAGAAGTTCTTTCACCCAAAGACAGATCTTTTTTTTTTGTAATAATAAGTGTGTTGCTAATCATGTTATTAGGATTACTTTTATGAGTCAGAACCAATAGCAATATATTTAATGATTGACTTTCCATAGTGTCATAAGATGAAAATCCTTGGCTTGTTTGCTGTACATCGGATAGGTTTGTTATGCCCAGGGACAGGACATGCTTTGCAAGTGCTCTTATACCAGTGTTTCCCAACTTTTTTTAGGTCATGCTCCACTTTTACATTTTTAAAATCACTATGTCCTCCTATGCAGAATTTTAAACATAAAAAAATTGATTCCTCTATGTTGTGATATGCCCTGTGAGTTTAGAAGAAATTCCGGCGAAATTGTCATCAAATCAAAGAAATAATTCAAACATATAAAAAAAACTGTAATTTAAAAAAAACAATTAAAACAGAACTTTCAGAATTAATTTAATGTGATCTTAGGCTTGATGTTTAGTACGCAGACATATTATATTCTGTTCCAACTTTGTAAGCTTCAATCGCAAATCTCCATTATATCCAGACGATTTCTTTTCTGAATTAGTACATCATTAACAGCACTAAAGCCACATTCAGCTTTAGATATGAGTATGGAAACGGTAGCAGAAGTTTCCTCGCACACTTAGAAGTATTTGGATATTTGACCTCGGTTTCATCACAAAAGCCATGCCATCGCTGCTTTTATATTAAATAAAGCCTTAACTAACTCGTCATTTTGCAATTCCGCAAGTTCTTCTTGATATTGCACATTAGATATATCAGCTAAATCCACTAATACTGGCTGCATCATCCAAGTTGGAAAATCAATTTCTTTTAAATGAGAAAATCTTTCTATTTACAAATTGCCCCCCTGTGTGGCGTACGCCCCACGTTGGGAAACACTGTCCTAGACTGAAGGCCAACACAAGGGATGGAAGCCTTTCATGGATGGGTGACATCATTCACTTACTAGACTTTCATCCCCCCTACAATTTAGGGCTACCTTGCCCCAAACTAGTCACCTCCTCCCTACGGTGTCCAGTCACAGTTCTCTATTCACGCATACTGGGCCGAGCTCCCAACAACACTCAGACAACACATTTCTCTTATTTATTGGCTATTTTCTTCATATCGCGTTTTCCTATTTTCGTATGTCCTTTCTCTTAAACATTATGTCATCTCCTTATATTATCTGCTTATTAACTTTCTTTCTGTTTCATAACGTTTTTTTTTTTCTTTGTACTTGTGATTTTATATTCTATTAAAGATGATAAATAAAATTCTTGGGATAAAATCTTATTTTACCGTACTATATTTTCTCATATTACTTCATAACTTTCTCCCTTTGTTCCATTGCCTTACGTAACCCCTCTTGTAACTCTATTTTCCGCTTTTATTATATTATAGCATTTTATTCCCTTATATCTTTATTTAAGATTCCGTTGTATATACTGTCGTTTTTGTTTTCACTGAAGTTAATCTCTTCCTTCTCACTTTTATGCATCAACTTTTTTTTATTTCCTAAAGATGATCAGTTTACCCTGTACAATCTTACAGCTAGATATTCTAAGCTTCTATTATATATATTAAAAATGTCACCTGTCCAACACCTAATTTATGACATCAAATCCCACCAATAGAAGATGTCTATACAGTAGTTTATCCTAAAACTGCAAGGTTAAACTACACGAGAAGAAGAGCCTAAGGCACGTTTATATCGTCGGTTACTTCAGCTGGCTGGTGCTACTTGAGATGTCTTCTTATATGATGACGATAGTTGTCAAAATATCATAGTAATTGAGTCTATCTGGGAAAATGTTTATTTCTTGCTTAATATTCTTTGTCATATATGTAAATTTTGTTTCTTATTATAAGATTTTACAAATTTCATTATCGTTCTTCCAATTTATTTAAAGCTGTGCTATGTTAGCAACATTGGGGAAATATATTCAATGAAATATAAATTATCAATACATAGAATCTGTATTCTATTGACATTTAATATCTTGTTTTTGTTTGTACAAGGTCTTAAACTCCATATAAAACACATTATTATCGATAATTACCACTGGTTATTGCGTATATTATTTACAATATAGAAATAAACCTTATGTACTATTTACGTCTCGAAACCGAAGGATTATTTTTTCAGGCCAGATTTAGTTTCCGGTGTATACAGAGATATTTGTCGCTGTCTTCTTAGAGTGTGTCGCCTTGATAAATGCTTATTTGAGAGCAGCACGTTTTTTTCTTAACAATGCCGTTTACGTGACTACCCCTTTGCTTGGTGATTCGTATTTCTCACGGCTTCAAACTGATCAAAATAAATCCGGCAATTTACCTGAACTTATATGTTCTTTAAAATACTTTTTTGCAGTCAGAAAATGAACAACAATATATTTTTTTCTACTAAATTATTACTAAATATTTTACAGATTTATTCCTAGGCATGAAAAAATATATGTAATGTTCTAACCATTTAAAAATTTTTTATCAAATAAACATGATTTTAAATATTTTAAATTCTGCAACTCTAAATTTTAGGTATTTCCGAACCATACTGAAGTATAGACTACGCTTAAACCTTCCTCCATTATGATTTGATAAAGTCTCATTGGTATTTATTTATAATTTTCCCAGTCAGAAACACTACTACCTGTTATTATCTTGTTGTTTATGTACTATTATTTCTTAATTCTTTGCCAGAAAACATCGCTTATATTCATTTACCTGAGGTCTTAATTTAAGTCTGTTATAACCTTTCTCCCCACCTCTTCGTATATCTCATAGAGACTCTATTAATCATCTGATTTTGTGCGTAACAACATAGACATTTCCATTGCCATTACTGCAAAACCTTCTAAGTGGATTACTAAATCTAAATGTAGTACCATGGCGCTTTAGAGGTTGGATAAACTGCTTGACAAAATGAACAAGAACAGCAGATGCCATGGTACACGTGCCTTAAACCTTAAGCATGCATACAGAAACCCATGATAAGATATATGTTTCTATCATATATAGTTACAATATTAGATCTAAATGTTAACTACTAATGAAGTAACCTAATTAAATTGATTTATAAAATTAAATTATATGAATGTAATATAACCTGTTAATTATAATAAATATAGCTAATTTGGAATATGTTTTTTAAGGTGGCAACGACATCGGGTATTATGTCACGCTTCGTCAATCTTGACGTAGTCACTCCAGAGGCTTTCATCGTAGGCGCCACGGAGCACCACGTAGTTCAAGGAGGTCACATACGTCTTGTCTGTGTCATCGACAAGGTACCACCTTATTTGACACGTTAATCATTTTATTTGTTATTCTCTCATCTCTCTATGAGTCAGAATGGGATTATTCAGTTACACATAAATATCAACTCATAAAAACTTTTATATGAATTTGTTACATATATGCATTAATTTTAACACTTAACTATTATATTTTATCTCCAGTATGGATTATAAGTAACTTTTTATGTCTAGTTTTTGTGTAATAATGCAAGTCATTTAATCTCCGTACTTAAAAACAGGGCAATTATTAAAAAAGGTGGGGGAATAATGAAAAGACAGAGATATAATCCCAGGTTGTCTAACCTAATAATTTAGTTCATGTCGATAATTAGATATGAAGGAAAATGAAATCGGGAAGAGTTAGGGTGGCAAGCCTGATTTTTAAATTCCAGCTTCATTGCCAATTAATTACTCCACTTGTTTTGTTTACATACTTGTATTTAGTTTTCATTTTTTATTATTGATAGTGATTATTAATTATTATAGTTTTTTCAATTAATAACATTTAATAACGATTCATTTGTTGATGACGTCAACAAGTTGGTTGAAAATACCTCGCAAGAGGCTGATTTGATTAAAAACAATTTATTGCCAATAAAATCAATAAAAATGTTTATGAAAAAGCGATAATAACTATCAAAAAAAAAAGTGAGTTGAAAAAATATTTGCAAACATCAAAAAAAAGTTTTGATTTTTATTTTAGTGAACTCGCGAAATCAAAAGAACTTTCTCTTTGAGCAACTTATTGGATGATCGAATCTTCTTTACTAATTAAAGAGAACTTGATATTAAAAACTTATTAAACGAAAAACTTGATATTAATAATTAAAGAGAACTTGATATTAAAAAAATGCAATTCTAATTGCATTATTTACCATATCTTATGATATTTCTAGGCTTTATGTAGACCTAATAATTAGATGTGTTTCTTTACTTTATATTGTACAGGTTGCCACTATATTGCGGTAAGTGCAGCTTGTCGGTGCATTTAACTATTAAATTTAAAAATAACCGATGTTTAAAGAGATCAAACAAGCTTAATTATTCACCTGAAATTATTTTTTGTTCTTAATAAAAATTTAGGGGAATCATGTAAAGAATATAATTTTAACTCCAATACATGTATCGCACGATAAATACTTTATTAGATACATTAATGGAAAATGTACAACACAGGTTGCAGGAAAAAATAAATTCAGAGAACACGGCATTACAATTATTAAATTTCAAAAACTAAAAAATCCAGAAATGTATAGTTGTCAATGCTTTAGGTCCTAAATAAAAACCTTTAGGTTCTCAATGGGGATTAAATTCACCCCCAGGAGTGAATTTTATGTTTTTGAGGGGTGAATAGGGACTACAATAAGTTTACGGAGTGAGGAAAGCTATTATAGGTTTTGATCTATTAAAAAATTTGATTGCATTTACACTTTATATGTCCATCAATAATTTTAATTAACATTTAATTTGTAAAAATTGTGTTATAAACATAATCCATGTAATGTTTTAAAAGTGTGTGTACTATCTTGGAAAGAAGAGGGGGTGGGTGGAAAGGCATTGTGGGCAATAGCGAGAGGGGTGAATGGGCCAAGGGAGGCTGAGAACACTAGCTTTAGGAGCGATATCGGCCACGATATTAGCCGAATCTGGAGCTAATACGACAACATTGAAACGTCACCGTGGATAGAGGTCCACAATTCTGGCCACAACTCCACAGTCAGTCCACAACTCAATTGAAAATAAAGTGGCTGACAAATTTTTTGCTGACACTACAAACACAAATAGAACTACTGTATTCAACGCACAGCCAGAACGAAGCACAGGGCCTCGGCTTATTGGAAACAGTACTACTGCTATTAAACTTATTGAAAGGCAATAAATATTCATAATTATACAAATTCTACATTTAATTTTACTAAACATTCTTTTTTAAATTATTCATTTGTTTATCATTGTTTATTCGTATAATGTGTTGTTGATATAATATCATATAATATAATATCAGAAGTATATAAAAATACTAAGACAATACTGAATTTGAAAGTAATATAACTAACGAAATTATAGATTTTCTCTTCTTTTCTTACTTTAAGTTTAATAGTTAGTAATCAGCTTTAGTTGGAAAGAGAATGCATATAGAAAAAAGTATTATTGACCTGTGAGTAACAAACATCATTCTTGTGCCACAAAAGACCTGTATCTGCAATGACATTTCGTTTAGTTTAAGGTTCCATTTCCTAGAGTCTTCTATAAGTCTTCTTTTGTTTAGCATTTGGTCCAGCTGTTGTAGACTTCCTTCTCTGAGGACATAAGAGGCCAACTCGACGTCATTAATAAGGATTTCACTTATTCATATTCTGGTCTGGAATGTGAATTGTAATTAGGAGGGACTTAAATTGGATGCAGTCTTAACATATTCGTCTTGTAAGCATGGTCACAGCCTACATATAGTTCAACAAACTTTGGTTCCTGTTGTTGACTTGGCTGCAGTTTCACCAAGTATGCATGAATATCTACAATGAATTGTAAAATTGGTGACCAGTCACGGTGCAGAAGAGGCCTAGGCCATTTCAAGCGAATCAATAAGCTGCCTGGTGTATAAAGATGGTTGAAAATTGAGGCGATTTCCTTTCTAAAGCTGTTTTAGTCCATTAGGGTGGTCAGGTAATATTACAGGTCACGTCCTGTTACAGGGCCTTCCTAGTGGACATATATTTAGGCCCATTTGTTCAATTTATGCCTTAGCCATCCTTGGTTATCTAAAAGCAAATAGAAAACATCGACCCGGTATCCAGATTGTGTTAAAAAACATAGAAAATACCCAGTTTTCCTACATTGCCTACATTGTAGAAGTTACTGAGCTTGTCTTGTGTTTGACTGTACCAGATTGTCGCCTAGTAGCAGCAATAGCTCTCTAATTTTATTTAAACATCTATTTTGGTGTCTATTGATTATTGTTTTCTCACAGAATAAATAGAAACTCTGTTCTTATACTACTCTTTCCCTTGACTCTTACAATTCTTATTGTATTTTCTTTTAAAATTTCTTAGCCATTTTATCATAAAAGGTATTTAACTTGTAAATTAAATACCTTATTTTATTTTATAGTAATTTCCTGCGCATTATTTGATCACAGTACAAGAATGATAATGGTTGTTTCAATTCGTTAATCTAATACATATTCCTCAAAAGTGTATGTATGTTTGTATGTATGTATGTGTGTGTATGTTTGTCTATACACAGCCACAATTCACATTAATATCTCACCCGAAATCTCCATGAATCATCCTTATGCGAAACCTAGCTTGAAATGATAAACAAATTCAGACTAAGAAAATATTTTTTAAAGAAAAAAAGTAAAAACTGAAATTGCTTGAAGAATATTAAATTATTTCAATGCTTTATTGAAAAAAAATCATTTATAAACAGAAACAAAATAACACTTATCAAGTTCTCTATTTAAAAAAAAGACGGGAACATTTTTCATGTATATAGTTGTGTTTAAAATCCTTAAAACTATGTCTGGCATAATCATCTCAGTTAATTTCATGTAATTTACCAATTCATAGGCCAATGAAATAACTTTTTGTTTTATAATTGACTGGACTACCTGTGACCCTTTGTGTCACTCAGAAATTATAACAATAAGTATTAAAATTAATTCACTGAACATGATTGACAGGTTTAATTTTATTTGTTGTTTCTTGTTATTAAGGCACGGAAACAGATACTTATAGGGCCCAAGCTTTTGATATATTATTCTTAACATGATTCAAGATGTACACAGTAAGTATATTTAGCAAAACAAAAATCATTTAAAAGTAAAAAGAAATCATTTATTTTATGATATAAATAAATAAAACATCAATTTAAGTTATATATTAATGAAAGGAATGTGTCTTTATAATATTAGAACATTCGTATTTTATCTGACAGTTGTGTTCAATTTTTTTTCTAAAAATATTCATTTTTAACCTCTAATGTAGTAGTTTATTATATATTTGTTACATTTATTTATAATACATTTGCAGTACTATCATCAGCGAGCACGCAAGCCTCTGGGCTACTTTTGCTCCATGCCTTTATTTTATTACCGGTTTCATATTTCCCAAATTTTAAATTAAATTTTTTTTTACTTTTATATACATTTTTCACTACATTTTCACTACTGTCATCGGTGAGCACGTAAGCCAGTGGGCTACCCTGGCTCCATGCGTTTACTTTATTACCATTTTTTATATTATTGAAATATTAAATTTAAAAATTTTTTTTCTTCCATTTATTTTTAATATATTTGTGCTACTGTCATCGGCGAGCACGCAAGCCAGTAGGCTACCCTGACTCCAATTTTGGGAATATAGTGATAATTTTTTTTTAACGTTATTCAGGTAATAAATAAAAAAATTTAATTTCAGGTCTCTATCTCCACGGAAAATGGGTGAACAAACGAACAAGCAAACAAGAGATTAGAGATTAAGTTTGTTCAATTTTAGATGAAATCATCGCTAATTCAGTTAATTGGGATGGAATCTGAATCTCATCAATTAGTAAAGGATTTTTTATATTAATTAATTAATTTTGTAATCATTAAAGGTGATTCTGTTCTATTTTTTATAACTGCCAGTTAAACAAAATTATTCCTCTTTATTTTATGTATAATTCAAACTATAATGGCATTAAATGGTATTATAAATATTCTCTTGGAGCAATACTGCTCGAATATTGCATTTTTAAGCGATGTATTGAATAAATGAGGGTTGATGTGGGTCATTGACTGCTCAGCTTCAAAAATATTAGCGCTATTTATGTCGATAAATCAAAGTTTGTAAGAAGCAGTTTACTCTTCCATTGCATCAAGTTCGGTTAGTAAACCTCTGAATAGCACTGTTGTTGAGCTTCTATTTACAAAATAACAGTAAATAGACTTGGAATTTACTAAACCTTAGACCAGGCATGAGCAACCTTTTGTGAACCGGGGGCCGCATTATATCATTTTCAAGTGAACTTGGAATTTTTAATATTAAGATAGAACTCCAGATAATATCCGAGGGCCGCAAAAAACACTTGTTGGGCCACATGTGGCCCGCGGGCAGCAGGTTGCCCATGCCTGCCTTAGACAATGTGTAGTCAGGACATGTGTACAGGAGAGGGAAGTGCTCAGGACATGTGTACAGGAGAGGGAAGTGCTCAGGACATGTGTACAGGAGAGGGAAGTGCTCAGGACATGTGTACAGGAGAGGGAAGTGCTCAACTTGAGAAGTTAACTGTGGCTCATTCGTCTGAATTATCATGAAGCATGTAAAGTGTAAGTTGTTTTTGTAAATTATCAAACTGTTTTCACCCAAAATACTGACTGGTTGCGTGTTCCAGCACATGTATTCGTTATCTTGCTCACCATCTCACAAATATTCAGTTCACAATGTCGTCATTATCGCATCATATTCTTAACCTTTCTATGAATTTGTCACTTGAGAGTTGAATTAGCTGATAATAAAGTAATATACCCAGAGCATCGTCAGAGTCAACCCTGCAAGTCTCACAGAGAAAGTGAAATATTTAAAACGCTCTAGGCGTTGCCCATTAAAACTATATTTAAACAATTAAAGACAAATACTTTTTGCATTGGTGTAAATATTATCCCAATAAAGTTCAGCGATTGAATATCTACTAGGATTCAAGAGTTGTGATTAACACCTGGTTTCAATAGAATCCCCTAGAAGATACCCGTATTATATAATGGACCCGTATCACTAACCACTTAGGAGACATCATTTTTATGTAATTGATGATTGAATACGGAATTTCAAACCAAATTGAAAATAAATAATCCAATGTAGTGCCTTTAGCATCGTATACTGATTCTGAAATATTTTTTCCATCATTGATTTCAAGATTGAACATTTTACATTTTACAAGGGTAAAATTCTATACTTTTTTGTCAAGAGAAAGGAAATATATCTAACCATAAGATAAACAAAAATAGCTGGTTTTATTAATTTCTGTTAATCATCTTCTTTTTTACGGTGGTAAAACTCATAGTATCGAGATATAAAAAAATTATGGAGCCAAAGGCTTCTATGGTGATTATGGGGATCTATACTATCATATATAGCTCACTGTCACTATATATGGCGGAACTATTAAAAATAGGTGTCTGTAACCATGGAGAGACGATGTTTTTAAGAACTAAAAGTTATTTCTAAAAAATGCAATTTGTTTGGCTTTTTTCATGTTTTCCGTTAAAAAAGTATAAAAAAAAAACTAATAAAAAGTTGTTTAATAACTTTATAATTATTTTAGAGAACCATTTCTCACTTTCATTGATTTGCTAAATGTTTTTAGCTTTTAAAGACAATTGACTCACACTATATAAAATGCTGTCAAAGGTTTCGACCTGTTAGACAGTGACTGCATTCTTTATTTGAAGTTAATTTCAGCTTGAATAAGTTGTTGACCGTTGTTAATAAAACAATCTCCCATTAACTTTTTAGCATATGTTTTTAAATCATTCCAATGAAATTTACTGTTTTATTTACAAATTAAAGTTGCAGTTTGAATGTGTTTTTTAGACTGAATTATACCTTAGTCATTTGAACCGTACGCTTTTTCCATTCATGTATTCAGTATTTACAAACAATGAACTGTGAAAAATTCACAGCTGAATATGTATCCCCGAATGCTCAGCTAGTCACATGTCAGTTAACTTATTTTTATTGATCAGGATTGTGAAGGGACAACAGACAATCTCACATTAATTTAAAAATAAAACCATAAACTTCAATCTCTTCAGCAGTGGCCTATCTTATAAAGTATAGGTTCTAGATTGTGAACATAATTTGTTTAGAAAATGATTAAAACTTCATCGCATATTACGGTATTACGGCCCTAAAGTCCGTGATTATTCTTACCAGATCTTTAGAAAATAGAATTTGGGCTTATACTCAATGCTGCTGTATTTATGCTTTTAAGATAACATTAGTTGTGCAATCCGTAATTGTGTGGTATTTACTCATTCTGAGGTAAAATGGATAAACCAACAAAAGTTTCCTACTAATGTTTTCACTTGACCAACCCGTCAGTATCACATCCTTGGTGTCTTCCTGATGATGAACACAAAGTGTTCGAAACGCGTTGAATAAAACTTCATTTGTGTGGAGACTTTTTTTGGTTTATCCATTTTACCTCAGAACTTTTAAGATATGTTAGGTTTCATATCATTAATTATAAATTCTTCCAGATGTTGAATAGTATTGTTCTATCAAATACAGTTCTAAATTGTCAAGTAAGACTTAGTGTTGTTTATATTTCGTTAGAAATATTATGACCATTGAAAAGTCAATTATTAATAAAGAAATAATTTGTTTTGGAATCGGTATGATTAAAATGGCACTTGAAGAGGCCTCGTTGAGAACTGACAGGGAGGATTTCATTCAATAGAATGCTCACAAAGTAAAGCCAAAAATAAGACGTAATCATTAGAGACGGGTCATGCTTATTCAAATATCTTCATTCAATATAATCCATCATTTTTCACTTTTCTTTTCATGTTCTTTCTTGTTAATTAGTTTTAGAAATAGCTATTCAAGTAAGCAAAACATTTTAATTATTTTATTTTAATCATTAGTGCCATTAATCATTATTTAAGATTTGCTTAATATATTTTAATCTATCAAACATGTACAATTCCACATATATGAAACTACTTTGTTATCGATGAACACATACAATATGAAATTCTGAACACATATTAAGATAATCGACCAATATTAGGCTCCATCAGAATTTCAATCGATTGCTACTATATTTGTTTCCTTAAAGTTACAAATTAATACATCTTTTTTACTTTACTATAAGTAAAGAATAGTGATCGTGAAAAAATATGATCTCGAAATTTTGACTTAATTACATGTTTCTAGGTCCCAGAAGTTGTCTTTGGCGCTCATTTATCTTTGTTTAGTCCATGGCAAATATAGTTTTTGATATAGATCCTTATACTTACACACACTATAGAACTACAACATTTTTATGACTATGTTTCATTTCTAAAACTAATTTATTGTAGATAGGAAGACTTATATATGGATGTCAGACGACTAATATTTTTGGCTGTTTACATATGGTATTCAACTGTCAGAATCATTTTCGGAAAACTTTAAGATCCGTTCACAACATAATATTGCCTGTGTATACTGATCACAAAATTATTGCGTATATATACATATATATATATATATATATATATATATATATATATATAAAAAGATTTCACATAAACACGTGAAATAACAATCAATGATCAAACCACAATAAGAAAATGGGAAAACAAGACTAAGATCTTTCAACCGTAACAAGCGGTCTTCGTCAGAGTCAAAAACCCAACTGACTCTGGGTTTCAACTTACGGTTGTTAACCGTAACTCGCTCTGAGGCCTTTCGTCCAACACGTCGTCAGAGAGCAAGTGTGAAACTGAGTGAAACGTTTTTAAAAAAAAAAGAACACATCAAAAAATAATGTTATATCAGCACATTTTAAGAAGATACTAAGTTTTTAGTCAAACCAACAGAACAAATGTCTCGATGTCGTTGAACGACCGATGAGGGCTCCCCAGTTTTTAGTTAGGATAGTACTTCTGTTTTGCTTTGAATATCAGTCAAAATTTAGCCCATTGTGTCTTCTAAGGTATCAATTACAACCGTGATATCTAATATCTTTGCCATGATAAAGTTCCACATCTGCTATTGTAGGAACACTAAATAAAATTAGGTTGGTTTTAAGGATAAATTTAATACAAAAAGATTGAGTGATTGAACTTTTAAGCAGGGGAAATTTGGTTAAGCCCAAATAAGACTGGAATATGTAATCAACTCTTTCGACCCAATAGCAAATAATAGAGAGTAGATTAAGGGAGGGCAGTGGACACTCGGATCGTCTTTTATTGCATGTTTCTGCTTTGCGCGCCTCACCCCTAACCACAAGCCAACTTTCCTACCACATTCCACCCTGTAACCTCATTTCAAAATCTAACCTTCCCTCCCACACTCCAACTTCCACAGACTTTTTTAATTACAGACATCCTTTTTTTTTTACACTGCAAACTAAAAAAAAAAACTTAATTATTTAACTGACTCAAATTATATTTTCATTAGTTCTATAAATTAAAACAAATTTTCATTTTATTTTTAGTATTCTTAGTTTATTTAAAATTTTTATTTGAATTTATTTAAAATAAATTTAATGTTTATCTAGCTGATATTGTAGTGATAAGATTCACATAAGTTAGATGCATCACTGTCCTCGATTAGAGAGTCACTTGTCATCAATAACTCAACTCATTTCATATAGCAACTTCAAAACATTTTTGTCACGTTACTTCAAGACAATGAGAACAATAAATTGGGTGTTAGGTATCCTCAGTTGTACAGAAACCAATACTGGTAAGTATATTAAGGACAGTATAAGTCCTTAATATATTTATTTCATGGAAATATAAATGAAGTTACATTTCCTTGGTTTAACTTCAAAAAATATTTTTACCTATGATTGCAGAAAAAAAGCAATAAAGTTTCCAAAAATTATAAATTCTAATAAGAAAATGTTTACAAAAGCTGTAACGCTGTACTGTTTCATGTGTTTATTATATAATCAATAAGAGGAAAGGATACGTTCTTTTTGACTTCCCTGCATATTTAACCTACCAATACTGAACAATACCTAAATTGTAATAGCTGCCATCCTTTGTACCTTGATACTTGTTCATCTGTCTTTACAACATTTGTAATAATCTCCGAAACGCAGACCCCACCTGAAGCTTTAAAAGGGCACATTTTCTGAACAGGGCTATCATCGCTTATTCGTTGAAATGCGTGTATTACCTGCTCACATCTCCCACCCACGTAGACCTGAGAGATAGAAGTGATTCTTCTTTTTTTGTTAACCACCTACTTCCCTGGCGCCCATAAACGAATGAGTTTGTTCTGATTCTTTCTACTCTTGTTTCTACTTTTTCGATCTTTAATCACCTTTACCAAAATATGAAAGAAGTCTCTAAGAAACGGTATTTCTTACCAAAAACCTCCCACAACTTGAAAAGTATGTTTTTTTTCTTTTCTCCCCAGCCTTTCAATCATGTTGAATGACTCGACGAGGACGACGTGGCTGTCAAGCTTGTCTTATCATCAGCCCTACTCCTTCCTTCTATTCTCCTCTCAACCAGAATTCCGATCCTATTCAGATCAA
This sequence comes from Hermatobates lingyangjiaoensis, assembly GCA_026182355.1. NCBI lineage: Eukaryota > Metazoa > Arthropoda > Insecta > Hemiptera > Hermatobatidae > Hermatobates > Hermatobates lingyangjiaoensis. Next base: position 217,468 of record JAPFBL010000229.1, read on the forward strand.
TACCTCCTGTACCTCTTCTTATTGCCTTTACAGACTGAATTGCTCTCAATGTGACTCCCTTTACGTTAGCTTAACTCCTACTAAGCTCAGTCACTGTATGAATTGTAGGTCTTCTGTTGTTCACAATTTTACATTTTAAGTTCCTTGATGAACTTTATAATTATATTGATATAGCTTCTCGACCACTGATTTATCAAGTTCAAATAAGAGGCTCTTGAGGATTTTAGTCATAAAGAAAATTAAACTCCTGTTCGTAAGCCGACGTTTCGTATCGTAACATTTTGCATCTGTCATGATGCTGGTAGATAAAGGCACAGACTATTAAATAGTGTTTTTCCTCGGCATGCAAACAGGAGTTTAATTTTCTTTATGACCAAAATCCTCGAGAACCCCTTCTTTGAACTTAATAATTATATGCTGGGATGTATATTTAACATTAATTGATCAAGGTACAATTTTCAAAATTACAAACTTCTTAAACACGATTGTATTAAAATAGAGTAAAGGATTCTTTTAGTCACGGACCAGATGGTAACATCTTTCCCTTGTGGGAATTAGAAATGATATAGTTATTTGGCATTTTCATTTGTAGTCTAAACGATACTATTATCCTTACGTATCATATTTGCTGCTAAAATACGAATATAATCATATTATTTAATATATCCATGAATAAATGACTAAGACTAATTTATATGAAAGTATTATACTTCATGTTCAAAAATATAATTATTAAACCGGTTTAATAGAAACTACATGTGTTGTGACAAGTTATTATTTGAAGGAGACAATAGACTTTTAGGCAAGCAGATAAGCCATATTGTTTTCTTGGAAGAGGGTTTAAAGCCGCGGAGGGAAGAGGATTAAACCAAACCAATCTCCCTTCAAGAAAACATGCTCGAAATTAACAGGCTCTATTTACGCACTGATAACATTGAAAGCCATTAACGAGATTGAATACACTTGTAGAGGCGCTGTTTGTGCTTTATAATAGTGGGCTTCAGAGTCACGTTACTGAATTAATTCAATCACCATTAACTCCCATATAAAGTCATACGTTTTCAAACAGTTATTAGATATCTAACACATTACTCTGCTATTTTGTTATCTTGAAACCTTACCTTAACATTTAGTAAACCATAATGTATTTAACAGCTAAATCAACGGTACTAAGTTCTAATATTTCAAAGTTTTTAAAGATAACAAAAGCTATTACGAATTGCTTTCAATAATTTTTATTAAATATCTACTGGGCATAAAAATGAAAGATAATGATTTATACTATAGAACATATGGACATTATGAAATCATCTTTACGTATGTATATACGTAAATACATATGTAAACTACTTAGTACGTAAATACTACGTACGTAGTTCATGTATAATTATCAGCATACTGATTGATAAACAACTTGATTGTATTAAGGATGGAGTGATGGACACTAATGTGGACTAAAAGAATACTTATTGAAAGGTCATGCATGGACACTCGAGAAATTACAAGAAATGGACAAATAAAACATGAATTTAAACATACAAATCATAGCTTTCGTATTATAATTTATCCTTGTATGCGTGCTCAAGAGAAAATATTGTCTTTACTATTTTCTAAATAATGATGAGAGTCAATATCTCCTGGTAGTTTACTCTTACACTGATAGACTCTAGTGAGCCAACTCACGCTGAACTTGTCAAGAACCAGCCAATAGGGGGGAAAAAAAACAGCTATAGAGAGTAGGACTTCCATTACTTGCTATTATCTGTTTCATATTAGATTTTATTTCCACTTTAACCTAGCGTATCAATAATGAAGAAATTCAATTAAAATGACTTATATCTTGGGAGATAAGGAGAATGATTGTAGAAGTTCTGAAGAATGTAGTAGTGAAGTAGTGTAAGTCTGTCACTACTCCCGACCTACTTTCTATTTGTATGAAGTATTATATACTTGAAGAAAGGATTTAAAAATTTATTTAAAACAGCTACACGTAATTTATTTCCTTGACTAGTAATTACAAAAGTTGTAATTAACATCATACGTGGAATGCAAACTCTCTATTGGAAACCTTTGATCACATTCGCTGTGAATACGATGATCTCACCTTACGGTTGATAATAATTTTAGCAAAATCTTAGCTAAAGCATTGTGAGAGAGATTTCTCTCGACACAGTTATGAAGTTCGTTAAAGAACATGAAATCTAAAATGAAGGAATTAAGCACTATAGGAAAGATATATTGGTATATATGAATTCTATGAGACTTAGTTTCTCAGTTTAAACATAAATATATATATATATATATATATATAAAGATTTCACATAAACACGTGAAATAACAATAATGATCAAACCTTAAGATCTTAGTCTTGTTTTCCCATTGTCTTATTGTGGTTTGATCATATATATATACTTTTTCGTTGGAAATACGATCCAAAACGGACAAATATAGTTCAATATAGACAAAGAAACATAGAGATATCAAAAGGACACACTTACAGTCTCTAATTTTTGGTTTGAACCGTCTTCAGGAG